>PVIA01015907.1:0-20907 GCA_004024845.1 Tonatia bakeri | reverse complement strand
AAAACTGTACTTGAACATTCATTTAAATAAAAAAATTAATTTAATAAAAAAGAACTGAGGTATTTCTTTACTTCTTTTCTTCATATTATCTCTTTACTAGATTACATTCTCTTCTTTACATTTGTAAATGTACATTTGTCTGTGAACTAACTATTTTAGACCATTTCTAAGAACTCAAAAACATGGACACACCCCCTCTTAAAATAGTAAATGAGTATGCAAGGAAAAATAATATTAAAATTTATACTGACATGACTATGGGTGGCGGGGCAGGGGGGGGCATGGCTGGACAGGGCAGGGGAGAGCAACAGGGAAAAATTGGAACAACTGTAATAGAAGAATAAGAAAAAGTAAAATAAATAAGTAAAATTTATACTGACTCAGCAGCTTTCTATCACAGAAAGAGAAAATTATATAGAGACGACTTTTTCTGTAGATAAATCACTATTAAACACTGTTTGAGTTGAAAATTAACAATGGACAGTATTGGATTCTGGAAATTGATGAAAAAAACATTTCCTTGAGGGAAAGAAAGCTTGCGACAATGAAAACTGACATAGAATTGAGAAAAGATCTGAATTCAAACACACAGATACTGCTTTTATCTTACATAATAAAATAGGGGGAAAATCAACCCACTTCTCTGCTACTAAATGCAAGTAGATTAAAAGGATTATGGCTTACATGTCCCAGATATAAAGACCCACTCTGGAAACTTCATCTCTGAAAATAGCAAGTCTGGCTCTGTTCATACCTGGCTAAACTACAGTTCTATTGGTCAATTGAGGGGAAATAAAACTGATTGTATGACAAAATTAAGTAAGTATCCTAGTTCTTTGGCTGCATAATAAACCACCGAAAAACAACCTAAAGCAGCATTTATTTTGCTCACATATCTGCAATCTGAGCAGAGCCCAGCAGGGATAGCTCATCACTGCTCCACTCCATGTCAGCTGAGGTGACTCAAAGGCCAGCTTCCCTTGGCATTAGCAAGGACAACTTGAAGGCTGGGGGCTAGAACCATCTAAGGCTCACCCACTCACACATCTCGAGCTTGATACTGAGTAAAGTCAAACAGCTTCAGTCTGGGACAGCTATTGTTCTCCATGCATCTTTCTCTGTCTCTATAGGATCTCTCCATGTGGCCTCTCTACCATGGTGGCCTCCAGGTAGCCAGACTTCTTACATGATAACTCTGAGATTCCAAGGCATTTGTCCCAAGGGAGCAAGAGCCTTGCAGAAGTTGCATTACTTTTTTTGACCCAGCATCAGCAGTCATTCAGTGTCACTTCCTCTGAAACGTACTCATTAGATGCGACTCACTATAGTCCAGCTCACATTCAAGGGGAGGGAGTAGAGTCTCTCTTGGTGGCTGTAGTATTCAAGAATTTGTGGAAACATATTAAAACACCAGCACAGTCAGTAACTCTGACTGCCTGAGAAAAGGAAAACAAATATAGCTAGATCAAACTTCTTAATATGGCAACTCCAGACCTAATTCCATTCCCTTGTAATCTTTTAACACCTCTTCCTGGCATTTCCCCAAATGCATCAAGTTTCATAAGTATGCTGACTATGTGTTTATTTTTTGGAAGAATCTGAAACAGAGGAGAAGAAAGGAAAGAGGTGGCTGGGTAGTTGGTGACTA
This sequence comes from Tonatia bakeri, assembly GCA_004024845.1. Taxonomy (NCBI): domain Eukaryota; kingdom Metazoa; phylum Chordata; class Mammalia; order Chiroptera; family Phyllostomidae; genus Tonatia; species Tonatia bakeri. The sequence continues at coordinate 19,259 of PVIA01015907.1, read as the reverse complement.
CGCTTTCCCAAAGGCCTAGCAGTGAGGAAGCTCTGCAGAGAGCAAGGTGGCCTCTAGGACATTTGGGTTCTGTTAGAAGAAGATCCCCAGAGTGAAGGCCTGGATGGAAACTGCAGCAGTCATAACTTCAGAAAACCATACCTGAACAAGGAAGTAAGAAATCCCAGGTCTACAAGTGTTCCAAAGTCAGCAAGTGCTCCCATCATAGTGATTTATATGTTTGATGTAGGGGTTCTTAAAAATAAGAGCAATCATAATAATTGCTTTAAAGTTGTAAGTTAATTTGGGCTTTGTAAACTATACCCACATAAATTCTCTCATTCTCTGATCTATTATGGCACCACTTTTGATTACTTCTCCTCTACCAAATGACAACAGAGGCCACTATCAATTTCATATTTAAGAAGAAAATTGGATCAGTCTTTGAAAGGATGACTTCCTACGAGCATTAAGAACCATTTTGCTCTATTTTTATTTCCTAAAGCAGCTACATGGTGCCTTTCATATGTATGTTTGTTTAGGAACAAACGTATAGGGCAGTAAGTGAATGATCATGAAAATAAATGATATAGAAACTTCAACATAAAAAATGTGAAGATTGTAAACATTATACTTATAAACATGAAAGATGTTTTATAAGTTTCTAACTAGAAAAGACTAAGAAAAATCAAAGGCACGTAATCTTGTTTATATATGGTATGAAGAAATATTCCAATATCACCATTTATCCATTTTGATAAGCGTGTGCTTGGTGTAATTTAGTGGGCTTACATCAATATTTGAATCATTATTATCAACAGAGAATAGACTTTTAATATTTTATAGCAATTTCATGATCATCTCATTTGAAAATTACATAGATATTAGGGGGCTCATTGTTTTAATAAGCTAGATTTACAAATTAGTAATAGATTACCAAGAGAGAATCTAACAGCTACAGGTGTCTTAATGTTTACCTTAAGAGTCAAGATTCTGGATTTTGGATATGCTTATCTGATTTTTTAATATCAGTTATTTAAAAGATGTTATTTATTTATTTTTAGAGAGAGCGGAGGGGAGGGAGAAAAAGAGTGGGAGAGAAACATTGATTAGTTGCCTCTCTCATGCCCCAAACTGGGGACCCAGGCATGTGACCTGACTGGGAGTCAAACTAGCAACCTTTCAGTTGGCAGGCCAGCACTCAATCCACTAAGCCACACCAGCCAGGGCTCAATGTTTTCTAGTTTAAATTCAGAGATGCTGATTCTGCTGCTTTGGAGTAAAAAGATATGTATATATTTCAAAGTAAAGATACTTACAAAAGCGCCATATATGATATTCATCATATCCTTACACTGGCTACATATGCAAACTTCTAAAATGTCTTAACACCTTGCCAAGCAAATAATGAGAGCTTCATAGTGAATCCAGAAATCTACTTTGCTCTCTTTCAAGTGCATGCATCAGTCAAAATAGAGTGCTTTTTCTGAACATTCTAGAATTTGGTTGCTATCAGATTCTCACTTATCCCTTCAGCCTTGAGACCCTCCCTCAAAGTAACAGCCATATCCTGAAAAAGAAAAACAGTGCTTCCAGATGCCCAGTTGCTTATTTTTCAATGTTAATTGCATTGCCTTCTTTCCAGGAGAATTTGATGAAAATTGATTGTCTCAACTTTCAGGTGTCAGAGAGGAGGACTGATTCCCTCAATGGGTAGGATAAGTTCTACAGAAATGTTCAGCTCCAAGAGTCTATAGCTTTTCAAGTCTATCTTCAAGTTGTTTTAGAAATAGTTTTAACCAATAACAACTATAGTTTTTCAAGTTTATGTTCAAGTTGTTTTGGAATTAGTTTTTTTTTTTAACCAACAACAAAAGTTAACTGAATTTTCCTTCTACAGCAGTCCTTTACCCCCTGAATTATTCGAGTTCAAGTTCAGCCATAAACTTCCCACTGAAGCCACACCATATCTGAAGTCCAAGATGGTCAAGCAAAGCAGAAACCAGGAAGATTGATGAAGCAACATGGCAGAAACTTAGAACTAGAGAAAGTGGTTAACAAGCTTCTTGATAAAGAAATAAGACAGAGGATATAAAAAATCAGGGAAACAAACTGTGTAATGAAATATGAACACTTTATTTTGGTCGGTGGAGTAAAACACAACTAAATTGAAGGAGCATTAAATTCACCACCTGAACCTAAATAGAACTACTGCCCAACTTTCAGCAAATGTTGCCGTCTTATTTTTATTGTATCACTGTGACATGGGGTCCTTCCAAAGATGTCTCAGCAGAGAGGCCCTTTAGTTCTTATTAGATCAAACCTGTGAGGGGAACATTTGCCCCTGTTCCTATTGTTTCCTTCACATTTGCCCCTCTGAGCTTCTTGGTTCTACCAATTACAATGTGGCCTGGTGGAAAGGGACAATGACATGAGAGTTAGAAAACTTGTTCTAGCCCTCTGCCAAACCAGTAGAGTAATCCCAAGCATGTCTCATCAACTTTCTGGGCCTTGGTTCCTTCTTTAGTAAAGTAAGGGATTTGGTCTAGAGGGGTGTCCAACCTGCAGTCTGTGGTCCACATGCGACCCAAGATGGCTATGAATTCCGCACAACACAAAATTGTAAATTTACTGAAAACCTTTTTTTTGCTCATCAGTTTTTATTAGTGTTTGTGTATTTAATGTGTGGCCCAAGACAAGTCTTGTTCTTCCAGTGTGGCCCAGAGACACCAGAAGTTTGGACATCCCTGGCTCTAGGTGATTCCATAATAATTCTTTTCATTTTATTTTACTTTATCAAATTTTGTTGTTCAAGTAAAGTTGTCTCTATTTTCCTGCCACCACTCCCCCCCCCCACACACACCAGCCATCCGCACTTCCCATCTTTTGGCTTTGTTCATGTGTCCTTTATACATATTCCTGAAAACCCTTCTGGAAGCAACCTAAGTGCCCATCAGTAAATGAATGGATCAAAAATCTATGGTACATTTATATGATGGAATACTATGCATCAGAAAGAAAGAAGGAGCTCCTACCCTTTGCAACAGCATGGATGCATCTGGAGAGCATTATGCTAAGTGAAATAAGCCAGGCGGTGAAAGACAAACGCCATAATTCCTCTCTCCCTCGTGGAGACATCACTCTGAAACTCAAGGTCAGCAAACCAAATGAGATTCTGAGCTATTTAGAACAGCTCTCTGTTTGGTAAAAGAGAAGGATAGATATTCTGGGCATCCAGCCCAAAGCATATGTGTTCACCTGGCAATATGTTAAAACCCATTCTGGGAATGAGCCTGGTGGAGTCCTAAGGGGTAGCCATGTGTCACTGACCTATAGGGTGATCATCCTACTGTGCTTGAGCTCTGGTTGAAGATCCAAACCTAAGTAAGCCCTCTTTAATCTAAACATCCTAATGATCTTAAAAATTAAGTGACAAGAGCTCCCATGTGCTTTCAGTAGTCATAGCTGCTAGTAAAGCCCCTTAGAAGTAGGCAAGAGACTCAAGATCTATGGTATTCCTTCCTGACCCTAATTCATGATTCTCCAACATCATCCTTGTCATAAGCAGCAAGAAACATGAACTGGATCATTCAATAATGGAAGCTCTTATTCACTAAGTGCTCACTCTGGGCCAAGCACCTGATGAGCACTTTACCTTGTTTAATTCTTTTTTGAAACAGTTTAATCTTTATTATATTTTTATCATTTAGTTCCCTTATATTCACCTCCCCCCAGCAATCACCACACTTTTGTCTATGTTCATGAGTCCTTTTTCCTTTTTGCTCAATCCCTCCATACTCTCACCCTCCACACTAACTGTCCTCCTGCTCTCCATCTATGAGTCTGTCCTCATTTTCCTCGTTAGTTCAGTTTCTTCATTAGATTCCACATATGAGTGAAATCATATGGTATTCTCACAGCAGCCCACTCAAGGCATTGTTATTATTATCTTCATAATACAGATGAGCAAACAGTGCAGCAGGGGCTAAGTCACATCCCCCTTCCAGATGACTGGTAAATGGCAAAGCTGGGATTCTAATCCAGGGAGGCTGATCCCAGAGTCCATACTTCAGAAAACAGCAAAACAAAACAAAACACTTTAATTCTGGCATAATTTCAGACTTCAAGTTGCAAGAATAGTGCAGAATATTACCCCTAAATACTTCAGTGTGTGTATTTTTAAAAACAGAACATTCTCTTATATAAACATGGAATAATTGCCACTGTACTGTCAATTAACATTAAAACAATACCATTATCAGGTCTTCAGGTTTTATTTAGATTCTGCCAATTTTTCCAATTATGTCTGTTACAGAAAAAAATCTTTTTGTCCAGCATCAAATGCTTGATCATACATTGCATTCAGTTGTCACATTACTTTAGTTTCTTTTAACCTGGAACATATCTTCAGTATTTGTTTGTTTTTTTATCTTGACATGATTGAAGAGTATGAGCCAGTTATTTTATAGAATATCACTCAATGTGGTTTATCTGATGTTTCCTCATGTGTAGATTCAGATTATCCATTTTTGGCAAGAATACCACAAAATGATGCAATGTCCTCTGTGTATTTTATCAGAAGGCACATAATGTCATTTGGTTCCATTACTAGAGATGTTAACTTTGATCACTTGGTTAAGGTGGTGTCTACCAGTCTACATTGTCCTTTACAATGAATCTCATGCACAGCCCACATTCTTAACCACTATACAATAAATAAGACTATTTTTCCACAACTAACACTGCTAGCCACTGAGGATACAAAAATCTTTGAAGAATACTCCTCACAGAAAGCTTACAATATTAGGAGTAAGACAAGTATATGATGTATTACTTCAGCATCCATCCACAAATTGTTCTGTGAATCCCACAGACAATCAGAGTCAGAGGAATTCAGAGATAGAAGTGACTTTTGAGACCCAGGGGCTCACCAAGGAGGACAGGTTTGGAAGCTGCTCCAGCAAGGGAGTTAAAAGGGAGGATAGGTTTGGCCTCTGGGCACTTCAGAGTTGTGCAGAGCTTTAACCAGGAGGTAAGAAGGATTGGAGACAGTTTGAGGACTGATTTAGTAGGGCCAGAGAAGGGTGTCATTTTCTCACACAAAAGGATCCTGGCAGCCATTCTGAGGGGCTCCTAATAGGGTGGATAGGTTGGACTGAATCAAGTTGGAATTTAAGGCCTCCTGGGAGCCAGGGGCTGTGGCCAGGTGCAGGAGTCTGGTAGCTGACCCTGAGCAACTCCAAAGACTCTGGTTGAATAACTTCATTGCTCCCAGGCTTTCATTTCACCAAGTCTTAGCAGCACCAGGTGCCTTAACATGCATGTTCTCAGGAAGTGTTCCTGGTATTTCCATTGCCAAAGCCAAGGACATTGGCTAGAGAAGAGATTCTCTGTGGTGAAATAACATGAGCTAAGGTAGGAGAGATAGATGGGGGTTGACTGGGAGACACATGGGTGCTCCAATCAAGAATTATTTGCACAATCTTAGAATAAGGATTCTATCCTGTGTACACACAACAAAGTGATGGAGTAACAAGGTAAATTTTATCTATCATTTCACTGGCTACTCCTAAACTCAAATAGAATCTTTGCAGGACACATTTTCACCTGCCTCTATAGTAAAAATGGGATTGGCACTTTTCTGAAGTACCCTTTGCCCCCAATCTGACTTAGAATTAAAGTACTCTAATTAAATGTAGACCTCATTATATTCTGTTCTAATCTGCAGCACAATCACAACACAATGATTACCTTGAATTATTATTGCATACACTTCCACCCACTTATTATTATATGTCACTGTACTTTAATTAGGTTTCAATGAATATAATTCCACACTCTCAATACTCAAATAATATTTGCTTTAAATATAACTGTATGTCTATAATTCTCTGTGTGAGTGCTTGCATTGCAAATATAAAAATGAATACTGCTTGGGGGTTGAAACAAATGAGGCTATGCCTGAAAGAAATCAGTTGGCCTTTTAATAGAATTTTAAAAGATTGAAATTTGTTACCAATTTATTTTTTCAGAAACACATTTTAAGAGGGTGATTTTTGTAGCCCTAACAACAACAACAACAACAAAAATCTTTGCGAAGACATAGCAATTCCCTCTAGAGGATTATGTTGCCTACTAACTATTTCATCAGAGACTTTGCTTCCATTTGGGAATTGATTTAAAAAAAACAAAACTTTACATTAACATATATTTATACAATTGGCCTTTGCACAACATGGGTTTGAATGGCATAGTTCATTTATACACGGATTTTTTATACTATTTTTAATTTTTAATTTTATTTTAATTGTTGTTCAAGTACAGTTTTCTGCCCTTTACCCCCTTCCCAGCCCATGCCCCCAGGCCTCCTCACTTCCATCCCATCTTCACCCACCTGCTTGTTATTGTCCATGTGTCCTATATACCAGTCCCTTCAAAACCTTCCCGCCTTCCCCTGAAACCCCTTCCCCTCTCCTTTGTGGTCACTGTCAGCCTGTTCTCTATTTCAGTGTTGTTCGTTATATTTCACTTATTTGTTTGTTTTGTGATTTGATTCCTGTTAAAGGTGAGATCATATGGTATTTGTCTTTCAACTCCTGGCTTATTTCACTTAGCATAATGCTTTCCAGTTCCATCCATGATGTCACAAAGGGTGGGAGCTCCTTCTTTCTTTCTGCTGTGGAGAATTCCACTGTGTAAATGTACCATAGTTTTTCGATCCATTCATTTACTGATTGGCACCTAGGCTGCTTCCAACACTTGGCTGTTGTAAATTGTGCTGCTATGAACATTGGGGTGCATAGGTTCTTTTGGATTGGTGTTTCAGGGTTCTTAGGATATTATGCTAGCAGTGGAATTGCTAGGTCAAAAAGCAGATTCATTTTACTTTTCTGAGGAAATTCTATACTGTTTTGCATAGTGGTTGTACCAATCTGCAATCCCACCAACAGTGCAATAGGGTCCCTTTTTCTCCACAACCTCTCCAACACTTGTTGTTTGTTGCTTTGTTTATGATGGCCACTCTATCTGGTGTGAAGTGGTATGTCATTGTGGTTTTAATTTGCATCTCCCTGATAGCTAGCGATACTGAGCATCTTTTCATGTGTGTCTGAATCCTCTGTATGTCCTTAGAGAAGTGTCTGTTCAAGTCCTTTGCCCATTTCTTCATTGGGTTGCTTGTCTTCTTAGAGTAGAGTCGTGTGAGTTCTTTATATATTTTGGAGATTAAACCCTTGTTTGAGGTATCATTGGAAAATATGTTTTCCCATACAGTTGGTTCACTTTTTATTTAAATACTGTTTTCTTTAGCTGTGCAGAAGCTTTTTATTTTGATGAGATCCCATGTGTTTATTCTCTCCTTTATGTCCCTTGCTCTAGGGGACATATCAGTAAAAATGTTGCATGAAATATCTGAGATTTCCTTCCCTATGTTCTCCTCTAGGACTTTAATAGTGTCATGGCTTTATTTAACACTTTTATCCACCTTGAAGTAATTTTTGTGTATGGTGTAAGTTGGTGCTCGAGTTTCTTTTTTCTTTCTTTTTTTTTTTTTTTTGCATGTAGCTGTCCAGTTCTCCCAACACCATTTGTTGAAGAGGCTATTTTTACTCCATTTTATGTTGCTGCCCCCTTTGTCAAATATTAATTGACTCTAGAGACTTGGGTTAATTTCTGGGCTCTCTCTTCTGTTCCATTGGTCCATGTGCCAGTTTTTATGCCAGTACCAGGTTGTTTTGATTACAGTGGCCTTGTAATACAGTTTGATATCAGGCATTCTGATCCCTCCTACTTTGCTTTTTTTCTCAAAATTGTAGCAGCTATTCATGGTGGTTTATGGTTCCATATAAATTTTAGAAGTGTTTGTTCTAATGTCTGTGAATGATGCCATTGGTACTTTAATAGATATTGTATTGAATCTGTAAATTGCTTTTGATAGTATGGACATTTTGATGATGTTAATTCTTCTAATCCATGAACACGGTATATGTTTCCATTTGTTTGTGTCTTCCTTGATTTTTGTTTTCAGTTTTGCGTAGTTTTCTGCATACACATCTTTTACCTCTTTGATTAGATTTATTCATAGGTATTTTATTTTTATTTTTCTTATATCAAATAGGTTTTTTTTCTTGATTTCAGCTTCTGCTGTTTCATTGTTGGTATACAAAAATTTATTTGATTTCTGGATATTGACTTCTAACCTGCTATTTTGCTAAATTCATTTGTTAGGTTGAGCAGTTTTTTGGCAGAGTCTACATACACTATCATGTCATCTGCAAACTATGACACTTTTGTTTCCTCCTTTCCGATTTGGATGCCTTTTATTTCCTTTTCTTGTCTGGTCGCTGTGGCTAAAACTTCTAATACTATATCAAATACAAGTGGTGAAAGTGGACAAACTTGTCTTGTTCCTCATCTTAGTGGAAAAGATTTTAGTTTTTGCCCATTGAGTATGATGTTGACTGTAGGTCTGTCATATATGGCCTTTATTATGTTGAGGAATGTTCCCTCTATTCACACTTTGCTGAGTGTTTTTATCATAAATGGGTGCTGTACCTTATCAAATGCTTTCTTCGTATCTATTGATATGATCATATGATTTTTGTCTTTGCTTTTCCATATGTGATGTACTACATCTACTGATTTGCGAATAATCAACCATCCTTGCATGCCTGGAATGAATCCCACTTGGTCATGATGTATGAACTTTTTAATGTATTGTTGGATGCGGTTTCCCAATATTTTGTTGAGGATTTTAGCATCTATGTTCATCAGCGATATTGGCCTGAAGTTGTCTTTCTTTGTTGTGTCTTTAGCTGGTTTTGGAATTAAGATGATGCTGGCTTCATAAAAAGAGTTTGGGAGTCTTCCATTATTCTGGATTTTTTGGAATAGCCTGTGAAGAATAGGGGTTAGCTCCTCCTTAAATGCTTTGTAGAATTCTCCTGTGAAACCCTCTGGTTCAGGGCTTTTGTGTGTTGGGAGTTTTTTTATTGCTGCTTCAATTTCATCAGCTGTTATTGATCTGTTCAGGCTTTCTGCTTCTTCTTCATTGAGTTTTGGAAGGTAATATTTTTCTAGAAATTTGTCCATTTCACCTAGGTTTTCAAATTTCTTGGCATACAGTTCTGCATAGTAATTCCTTACACTCTTTTGTATTTCTGTGGTGTCAGTTGTAATCTCTCATCTTTCATTTCTGATTGTGTTTATTTGGATCCTTTCTCTTTTTCTCTTGATCAGACTGGTTAAGGCCTTGTTGATTTTGTTTATCTTTTCAAAGAACCACCTCCTGGATTCATTGATCCTTAGAATTGTGCTTTTAGTCTCTGTGTCATTTAATTCTGCTCTGATCCTGGTTATTTCCTTCCTTCTACTTGCTCTGGGCTTTGTTTGCTGTTGTTCCTTGAGTTCTTGTAGGCATAGGGTTACATTGTTTGTTTGAAATATTTCTATCTTTTTTAGGTAGGCCTGTATCACTAGGAACTTCCCTCTCAGTACTGCCTTGGCTGTGTCCCATACGTTTTGGGTTGTTGTGAGTTTATTTTTGTTTGTTTCCAGAAACTTTTTGATTTCTTCCTTAATTTCATTCTTGACCCATTCATTGTTTAATAGCATGCTATTCAATCTTCATGATTATGAATGTTTTGGGTTTTTTCTCTTGGGGTTGATTTCTAGTTTCATTCCCTTGTGATCCAAGAAAGTGCTTGGTATGATTTCAATTTTCTTGAATTTGTTGAGGCTTGCTTTCTGTACTTCCATGTAGTCTATCTTTGAAAATGTTCCATGTGCACTTCAAAAGAATATGTATTTTGCTTCTTTGGGATGAAGGGCTCTCTATATATCAGTTAAGCTCATTTCATCTAGGGCATTGTTCAAAGCCACAATATCTTTGTTGATATTTTGCTTGCAAGATCTGTCCATTTTTTTTATTTTATTTATTTTTAGAGAGGGAAGAGAGAGAGAGAGAGAGAGAGAGAGAGAGAGAGAGAGAGAGAGAGAGAAACATCAATGTGCGGTTGCTGGGGGCCATGGGCTGCAACCCAGGCATGTGCCCTGACTGGGACTCGAACCTACGATGTTTTGGTTCGCAGCCCACACTCAATCCACTGAGCTATGCCAGCCAGGATGAGATCTGTCCATTTTTGATAATGGGGTGTTAAAATCCCCTATTATAATTGTGTTGCTGTCAATATCTTTCTTCAAGTCCTCTAAGATTTTCTTTGTGTATTTTGGTGCTCCTATGTTGATGCATATATATTTACAATGTGTATGTCTTCTTGGTAGATTCTTCCCTTGATTATTATGAAGTGACCTTCTGGGTCTCTTTTTATGGTCCTTTTTTTGAAGTCTATTTTGTCTGATATGAGTATTGCTACCCTGGCTCTTTTTTTTTTCCTGTCCATTTGCTTGGAAAATTTGTTTCCAGCCCTTCACTTTCAGCCTGTGTAGGTCTTTTGTTCTGAGCTAGGTCTCTTGAAGACAGTGTATGTGTGGGTCATGCTTTCTTATCCATTCAGCTATTCTATGTCTTTTGATTGGATCATTTAATCCATTTACATTTAAGGTTATTATTGATAGGTACTTATTCATTGCCATTTTTTTTTGTATCTGTGTTCCTCCCTCTCTCTCTCTCTCTCTCTTTTCCTTCCTTTCCTTAAAGCAGTCCCTTTAGCATCTCTTGCAGAGCTGGTTTGGTGGAGGTGTATTATTTTAGAGCTGGGAAGCTCCTTCTTTGGTCTTCCATTTTAATTGAGAGCCTTGCTGGGTAAAGTAACCTTGGTTGCAGGCCTCTGGCTTTCATTACTTGGAATATTTCTTGCCATTCTTTCCTGTCTTGGAGCGTTTCCATTGAGAAATCAGCTGCTAGTCTTACTGGGGCTCCCTTGTATGTTACTTCCTGTTTTTCCCTTGCTGCCTTTAAGATTTTCTCTTTGTCTTGGTATTTTGCCATTTTAATTATAATATGTCTTGAGGTGGGCCTCTTTGGGTTCCTCTTGATTGGGACTCTCTGTGTTTCCTGGATTTGTGTGACTTTTTCTCTCATCAAATTGGGGAAGTTTTCCATCATTACTTTTTCAAGTAGCTTTTCTATCCCTTGCTCTTCTTGTCCTTCTGGTATCCCTATTATACAGATATTATTATGTTTCATATTGTCTTGCATTTCTCTTAATCCCTTTTCATTCTTTCTCAGCCTCTTTTCCTTTCCTTGGTCTTTCTGGGTGTTTTTTTCTACTTTGTCCTCCAATTTGCTGGTCCGATCTTCTGCTTCATCAATCCTGCTTTTCATTCCTTCTACTGTGTTCTTCAATTCAGAAATTGTATTCTTCATTTCATTTTGGCCTTTGTTGATAGTTTCTATTTCCTTTTCCATGTTGATATAGTTTGCAGTGAGTTCATTGTAGCTTCCCTGTAGTTTCTGGTAGCTCATTGTGAACTTATTCAGCTTCCTGATAATCATTGCTTTGAACTCAATATCTGATAGTTGAGTTGCCTCTATTTCATTTAGCATTCTCTCTGGGGCTTCCCCCTTTCCCTTCATTTGGGGATTGTTTCTTTGTCTTCCCATTGTTTGTGAGACTCTTCTTGTTAGCCTCTGCTTCTTAAATTGGTCTGTTCTGACTCCCTGGTTTGTGGTGTGAACTTCTGTGGTAGAATACCTGTGAGATTGAGTGGTGCAGTCTCCTTGATCTCCTAAGCTCACTGGTCTTGGGCTGTTGTTTAAGTTGGCTCTGTATTTGTCTTTGGGTTTTGATTGTTGTTGGGGCTTTCTTTGGTGAGTCCTTCCCACCAGCTGGTTAAATGAGGGTCACTCTGTCCACCACGTCTTGTATTTTGTTGTGCTGGTGAGGGCGGGTTGTGTTGAAGCTGGTTATTCTGTGCGTATAAGGCTTTGAGGATTCTCTCTTGCTCTTGTTCAGTTGTTTATACTGGATAGTGTCTCTGTTGTTTAGTTATATTTCGAGATAGGTCCTGGGTTGAGGTTTGTGTGGTTTCCACTCCCTCCTTCACCTTCTTCTGTTGTTATCTGTTGGTGGTTCCTTTGTTATTGGGTTTCCTCTTCCAATGGGTATCCTGGTGTTCACTGCTTCTGCCTATTCTTTTTTGTGATCATTTGGAGGGAGAAGGCAAAATTGTTTAAGACAGCAAGACAGTATTCTATGATATTTACAGTAGCAGCCAGTAAAGAAGAGATAGGAGATCCGTTGTCTATGTATAGTGTGAACCATGATCTTCCATCCAACTGGCCAATTTTTAAAAAGGATGGAAAGAAAATAAGACTCTTGTTGGGGAAGGAAGGATTGTGAGTTGGATCTAGAAAGCAGTGAGGTTTTGAGGGGTCAGATTCTGAGGTAAGGTGAGATTAAAGGATAGTAAATAGGTGTAGTATGTGAGAGAATAGAGTTAACCACTACAGTAATAGAGTTCAGGAAACTGTGCAGTGGGCTAAGGTCCGGGAGGGGTGTTGTGAACTATTTACAGTTGTATGGAACAGCTATTATTTACCATAATATTAGAGCAACAATCATATGACAGAATCTATGTGATCTGGATAACAAGAATAAGGAGTGTAAGACCTTGAGTAGTGTGCTAATGGGACACAAGTAAAGTAAAGGACAGTAAATTAGCAATACACTATGATAGGGAGATCAGGGGAAACCTGTCAAATGATACAATATAACCAGCCTAGTAAAGCAGGCTATACAGAAAGAAGAGGAATACAAAAATACTATTAAAATAAATGATGTAAGAATAAGGAGAAAAATAATAATAATACAAATATGCAATAACTTGCAGGTTCTCTGTAATAGCAGAGTGAAATTTGTCTCACTCTCACAGCTGTGGTGATCCCCCTTCTTTGGGTCCAACTCTGGTCTTTTCACAGTTCCAGGGTTGGGTTTTGTTGTTGTTGTTGTTGTTGTTGTTGTCTCACTTGTAGGTATTTAAAGAAAAAAAGGGCAGAGAAAAAAAGAAAAAGAGATAAAATTGGAGGAAAGAAAGGAAGAAGGAATGAAACAAGAAAGAAGGAAAGAGAGGAAAAGGAATTAAAAGAGAAAAAATAATAAAAATTAAAAATTATTTAAAAAATAAAAATAAAATAAAATTAAAAAGCTTCTTGGTTTCAAAGTGTCCAAAATGGTTTTTCTGGTCTTGCCAGCTGCAGCATGCTGAGGGGTGATTGGTATGGCTTTTCTTCCTTCCCAATTTGCACTCAGTCAGCCACGGGCACTGTTTGGAGAGCTATCCTGGCACCTCCCCCCTGTGCCTTGGGTGTGGGATCCAGGCCTTTCCCCAAGGTTACCGCTGTGGGCTGGGGTGCAGGGATGCACTCATGCACGCACTTGGCCAGGCTGCCTCACCCTTCCCAGTGCTATGGGGTGCACAGGGTCTTCTGCACACAACCTGCTGTGCAACCTCGGGATTGCCTCCCAGCTGCATGGCAGGGAGGCTAGAGCAATTGCTGTAAGAGAATTCTCCAGTGTCTGTCTTTTTACTTTTTCATTTTGAGAAATTCCTCCTACTCAAGCCTGCCGCTTCATACAATGGGCTGGCCTCTCCCCCAGCCCAATTCTCCACCCAGATGGGTGACTATGGAGGTCAGGGCCCATCGCGCAACTCTCAACTCTGCCAGTGTCCACAGACTCCCAGGGTCCTCACAGCCGCTGTGTGTTTGCTAGAAACCAGGTTTCTCCCGGTGCCACTCGAACCTTGTTTGACTGGAGAGGGAGCAGTTGCCCTGGCTCTCTCCCTAGGACTCTGTGGCAAACTCAGCAGCAGGTGCCAGGCCTGGGGCTGCAGCCCCCCTGGACCCTGTGTTGGCCCCTGGGACATTATTCTCCTAAATCACTCTCTTTATCATCTGGTTTTTCAGTTCCACTACAATTTTTGGTCCCTTATTTTCATATGTTGAGGTATTGTTGGTTGTTTGCTCTTTTACTCAGTAGATCAGCTAGGATTTTCTCCTGTGTGTAGTGGGGAAGTGGAATCTGCTCCCTCCTACCCTGATGCCATCTTCCCCTCTGTTTCTTTCTGAAGTTTTGATCTGTTTTTTTTCATTTAGGCCATATTTCTTTGTCTCTGCACACCTGTTACATTGTAAGGGGCGGAGCCTTAGATATTCACCAGGGCAATCCTCCTTGCTGTGCTGTGGTGCTGCCTGTGGAGGATGGGTCAGAGAGGGAACAATGCAGCTCACCTGCTTGGCTCTAGCCCATTTTCCAATGAACACTCATGTGAGACTGCAAGTGTCTCCCTCCATGGCCACCACCACAGTCCACAGTCAGCTCTGAGTTTCAGTTTCCTGTTCAGCCAGTCCTGCCCACACGATCCACCACCTCGCCACAGGTTCTTACTGGTTTGGTTGTTCTGGTTGACTGTTTCTTTAATTCCTTGATTGTTGGAGTTCCACTCAGTTTGATTTTGTGGCACTTCTCGTTGTTTATTGTTTTTAGATTGGTTGTTATCCTCCTTTTGGTTGTGCAAGGAAGCGAAGGATTTCTACCTATGCCTCCATCTTGGCTGGAACCTCAAAAGTCCATATACTCTTTTATTTCTGCCAGGATATGTGTCAGAGAAGACTTTGGCTCTAGAGAATTTTTTTTGCATTATGTTATACTTATTTTTAGAGTTACAAGAACTATATATGCTTTGGCTGGTATTTATTTCAAACATACAGCCAATAATAACTTGGACTGAAAATTAACAATTTGTAATAAACTAATTCATGACCTCATGCCATGGGACAATGCTCCCAAAGAACCAGAGAAGTGGTAATCCTGTCCTTCCTTTCTAGTCTCTGATTTTAAAAATAGTGTTTGAGCTAGAAACCTCAGAAATAGGTTTGTTAGGTGAAGAGAGAACTAAAAGAGAATGCCATTCTGATCATCTCTGATAAGGAGTAAACACAGAGTAGGTTTCATAAACCTTAAGCCTGGATAAATCTTTCAAATTCAGTCTTGGCCCCCATTGCAAACTATTCAAAATTCATTGTCCAGGAATAGTGCCCTGCCATTATCACTGCTGGAAAGAATCAATGCTAGTAAAATAATTCTTTCTGAAAAACATATCTGCAAAGTTGGCCACTTAACAAGTTCATAGAATAAGTGATGCCACTATATAAATGGGTTATTGAAGTTTTATCTCAAAAGGAGGGAAATAAAAGGTGCAAAAAGGATGCCAAACTGGGTGGTTATATGGGAAACAAAGAGATTAAATTTTTTTTTATTATTTCTGCTAAGCCAACAATTGTCAATCTGTTCCTTTATGAGTACTTTTGGCATGATAATGACTAAATCAACTTAATCAAATACTCTAACATTTAAATATGTGTTGTATTTAAAAAGAAAGAAGGTAAGTGGAGCCCACTGTGACACAGTGAGTCAATCACCCAGGTACCATGCTCTGTATATGATTCTTTTTCCATGTTCACCCATTAGTTGTGGTTCCTTTTTCATGAAAATTCCTTAAACTCGTCTACTAGATTATTAAGGTAATTGAGCCTATGGTATTATTTCACACTGGTATAATTCATTACCTTAACTAGTAATCATGGATCAATGTAAAAATCAAAGGCAAGGATTACTACATCAAGCAACAGTGTGAAGAGCTCCACGGACACTTCTGTAGAGAAACTACTGAAGCCTATTTTTTAAAATAATCATTTAAAGATTCTAGAAATGGTCCTAAGGGCATAAAGCAAACAAAAAAATTATTCAGGAAAATTTACTAAAACTTTGTAAGGACAGATAGAGTCTGTGGTACTTAGACCAGTAATCTGTCCTCTCCTCCCCCCTTGCCAGCTTAGCAAGAAACTTTACTCCAGAATGCTGCAGCCAAGAATATAGGACTCCCCTTGGCTCCTAGTCAGAGGGCTAAATTCCTGGAAAAGCTAGCTAAGAAGTAGACACTCTTCTTCCATCAGCCACTTACGGGATAAGATTCTATTTTGGACACAGCACTGCTGAGAATACTAGGGACTTCATCTCCTTTACCCCAGTTTATAAGGTAGAGGTTCCAAGTGGGAAAAGGCAAGCTGATAAGACCTGAGGCTACTGCCCTCCTGCACAAAACACTTAGTTCCTAAAGTGGGGGTCCCATTCAGAGACACGTGCACCGTTGTTTCCACCCACAGTTCCAGAACCAGAGCTCAGAAATTTTCCCCAGTGGGGGAGACAGGCTTTAAAAAAGGGAGCTCTGAATCTCTTCCCAAAGGAACTGACTTCATTTACCACAGAGTGTGGAAAAGTTCAACCTTAGGACATTCTTTAAAATAGTGGAGGTTGTGGTAAAAGTCAATTGGAAGGAAACTGGTGAAATCATTGAAGATCTAGGTTAAACTGCAGGCTGGCTACTTTCCTAGAGAGAACCTAAGAAAGGAGGCAGCTTGGAGGAGCTCCTCAAGGATCAGAAGAAATCTTAAGCACTGACCTCAAGAACTACCAAAAGATACTGAATTTAATTGGGAAAGTCTGTGGAAGTAGTTATACCCCAAGATATTGTTTAACACAATAAAGCAATTAGCTAGCAATGAGTGGAGCTTAGCATATGGGTGTGGTAAGGGAAAGAAATACTCAATGAGAGTCCTGCCAAAACTACTGTCATCTCAGTGTGACTTTTGGCATACCCTAGGGGGCACTCCCTGAAGATCAACATGAGAGATTTCATGGAGGAGGGGGGAGGATAAACTTTATTAAAATGATCCAGTCAGTTACTACAAATAATAATAATAATAATAATAATAATAATAAACAAGCAAGCAAATAACAAGCAATGACTTCTGGAGTTTGGAGTGGGGGAGGGGTGACCTAAAGAAAAAAAAACATGTCAACCAAGAATTCTTCATCCAGCAAAGCTTATTTTAAAAAATAAAGGTGGAATAAAGGCATTTCCAAATAACCAAAAACCAAGAAAATGTGTTGTGATCAGACCTGCCTTACAAGAAATACTAAAAAAAGTTCCTCTGGAAGAAAACAAGTGCCCCCAGGTTGTAATCTGAATCCCCAGACACACAAAAAACAAAGTGCATGAGTAATTACAAAAAAAATAGTAGAAATGTACATTTCTTCTTTCTGATTTTAAGAGTAATTAAATAAAATAAGTTGTATATAATTATATTGTTGACCCTATGACAAATTAAAAAGCAATTTATATGCCAATAAGAACACAAAGAGGAGAGGCACAAGATGGTAGAGGACTGAATGGAAGTCACACTAACCTTCTCCCAGGACCAATCTGGAATTATAACTAAAATGTGAAGAAATCACTTGGAACAAACAACTGAACAATAATGACAGAGAAGACTTATAAGCCATGGACAAACAGAAGAATCAGCTTCAGCACAACCTGTTGGTAAGGAGTGCAGTGGAGACTCAAGAGGGCTGGCTGGGTGCCCACAGGAAGCAGTGCCAGAGGGATAATTAAGCAGTCGGTTGAATCCCCTGAGAAGTGTGGGGTCTAAACCCTAAACTGGGATCCCCACCCTAGAGCACCAGAGCTCCAAAGGTACACAGATAAAAACCAGTGACGAAAAGTGGTAGGGTAGCTCTCTGCCAGAGACAGGAGGCTAGAGATGCAAAGAGCCATTTAAAGAGCCAACACACTAATTTTCATTAGCAGCCACTTACTCTGGGCTCCAGAAAAAGTGGGGGCAGAGTGGACTAGAAATGCCTGAGGAGAGACTGGGGACTGAAGCTTTGTGGAGAGACTAGACGCTGGGATTCAGGTGCTGAGTCATCCCCCATAGGGCAGTAGCCATCCTGCTGAGTTAGACCACTCCCCTCCAAGCAGCAACAGCCTGAGGGGAAACAATATCCCCAACCCCAGGAGGGATTCTGCCCTGCCCTATGATGCTTAAGCCTGATTGCTGAGTGCAGAGTGACTATATTAACAACTGAAGGAGTCAGCCACAGACAGTAAATCCCTGGCAAAGGTGAGGCAGAGTGAACTAGAGAGACTTGAGGAGAGAACGGAGAGAGTAACCTTTGGAATCCCAGTGCTGAGTCATCCCCCATAGAGCAGTAGCCATCCAGCTTATCCAGACCACTCCCTTCCAAGTGGCAGCAGCCAGAAGGGAAACAGTTGCCCAACCCTATGGTGCTAAAGGCTGCCTGCTGAGTGCAAAGTGATTAGATTAACAACTGAAGGAATCAGCTGCAGTCAGTAGATCCCTGGAAGTCTTGAACAGGCTATCTAATGTCAGATGGGGTCAACATCTGACATCACCAGAGGCAGATCCAGAAAGAAAAAAACAGTATATCTGTACAACAGCATACAAGACATGGTAAGTGGAGTGATCCTCAGTCAACCAGTTAGAGGGAAGGACCCACCAAAGAATAACCCAGCAATAGTCAAAAGCCAATTACATCCAGAGAGCCAACATAAATGGCAAAAAGGGCATCCAAAGAGCATCAAGTTCAGGAGATCAAGGAGACTGCACCACTGAATCTCAAAGGTCTCCTACCATAGAAGTTCACACCACAAACTCAGGAAGTCTAAACAGACCAATTCACTTCTGTCCAAGATGGAGGCATAGGTGGACACACTGCACCTCCTTGCAAAACCGAAAGAAGGACAACACCAAATTTAAAAACAAAAACAACCAGAACTGACAGAAAATTGAACTGTATGGAAGTCCAACAACCAAGGAGTTAGAGAAACATTCATCCAGACCAGTAGGAGGGGCAGAGATGGGCAGCCAGACAGAGAGGACTCACAGCAAGGCAGTGGCTGGAGGACAGGGGCAGGCAAAATGGCAGTTAGTGAACCCAGCCAGATGGTGGGTTGTGGACTGGGTGGTCCCATATTTGCATTCAGATAAACCAGGAGGAACAACTGCAGAGCTAGACAGACCTCACAACCCAGGGTTCCAGTGTGGGGAAATAAACCCTCAAACCTCTGACTGAAAACACCTGTGTGGGTTGAGGCAGCAGGAGAAACTCCCAGCCACACAGGAGAGTTCATTGGAGAGACCCACAGGTCCTAGAATGTACACAAGCCCACCTACCAGGGAACCCACAACAGAAGGGCCAAATTTGCTTGTGGGTAGTGGGGGAAGTGACTGGAAGTGGGGAGAGAGCAGAGCAAGGGGCACTGTTCCCTCTTGACCCCTCCCCAACATATAGAATCACAACACAATGACGTGGTTGCCCCACCCAGGTGAACACCTAAAGCTCCACCCCTTACTACATAACAAGTGATTCAGGACAAAAAAAAAAAATGTCCCAAATGGAAGAACAGATCAAAGCTCCAGAAAAAGTACAACTGGCAATGAAGAGAGAGCAAGCCTA
>PVIA01015906.1:0-20930 GCA_004024845.1 Tonatia bakeri | reverse complement strand
GTTACCCTTGTCTATGTGCTGTAATCATCACTTGCTCCAGTCTGAGCTGTTTGGCCCACAGCCAGGCTGCCATCTTGCACTTCTTTCTACTGTCTCCTGGGTTAGTTCACTGTGTTTTGATTTTTACATCTTCCTCACTACTGGTTTACTTTTCTGGTTTTCTGGACTTTATCCTAATGTATTTTCATAAAATTATAAGAATGCTACTGAATAATACATTCATCAAACAAACATACACACAATCTAAAACCATACTAGATGACTTAGAAAATTTTTGTAAGATGTTAATGTATAAAACAAATGTGATGCAGAAAAGGGTGTATATTGCAGAAAATATGTATGATGCAGAAAAAGAAAATCATATAATGTGATAATATTATATGATGACAAAACATTTTGGAAGATATGGCTAGGATATTGATAAGTGTAGATGAAATTACATGTTTATGGACATTTAAGGAAGAATCCATGCAAAGTAATTTAAATGGGTTATGTGGCAGAGGTGGGGACACTGATCACTGATGTGGGTGGAGAGAAAGGAGAAATGTGCTAGCTGGGAAGCAGGCCAAAATAGTGGTCGCAGAAAAACTTAAAGCATTTGTAAATTTCATTTTAAAAACTATAAATGTTTATGTACATGTGTATAAAGAAAATGATGAAGATTTAGGGAAAACATCAGGGAAGGTGTTTCATGAACTAAAGTGTGTGAAGCCCCACATGTGTGAAGTTGACCTGATGCACTCTGAGATCTGAAAGCCTGGCTCTACAGCCACTGCTGTGGGAGAGATGTCTCAGCTATGCTCCATCACTCCTCCACAGGGCTCCAGTTTCTTAATCCTACTGGAAAGGTTAAGTTTGGTCTTTGGTTGTCAGGTATTGTTACTTCACAATAATGTGCCTTGGAGGGCCTTACAAAATTCTTTTGGGTAAAATACCCAACTGTGCCCTTTCAAAAAAATCATGTCCTTCTACTCTATGGTATCTCCTTAAATGATTCCCTTGATGTGTTCCTCCTCTATATTTTCCCTGTCAAGCTGTCTTGACTCCAATTACATGGCTATAAAATTGTGTGTGTTAAGACTTATCTTCTTATACTTTCTCGCAAGGCTACTTTTATTCCATTTTAATCTCTTTACCTAATTTTGTGGGATAGTTCCTCAGTTTTATCTTACAGCCATTTAAATAATTTTTATTTCTGAAATTATTTAAAAATATCTAAGACTTCTAGCTCTTTCCATAGTAGTTCTATTTTCTTAGGAATGTGTTGTGCAATATAAATTCTTGTATCTCTCTAAAAATATTACTTTGGGTAAGTCTTCTCCTGTTTCATACATTATCTCTTTTTCTCATTAGATACCTTTTTAAAAATTGTTTTGTTTTGTCATTCTGACATTGGAGAATTTCCCCAAAGCCTGTGGACTTGTGGTTATATGATTCTTCTTAAGGAAAAGCAGCCAGAATTTAATCAATGATATTCATTACTAAGAATAAAGAAGGAAAATCATACAAATATCTCAAGGGATACATCTGATAAAATTCAACATCTATTTCTGGTAAACTTCCACAAAGAAGCAATAGCCAGAAACTTCCTCAGTCACATTTAAATATATATATATAAAAATGCAGAACAAACTTTATTCTTAATGGTAGTAATGAATTATTTCTTTCTAAGATTGGAAACAAGGCAAGAAAGTCAGATCTCACCACTTCTCTTCAACAAGGAAGTTAAACTGCTAACCAAGCAATAAGAAAATGAAAGTAAATAATTGTTGGAAAGCAAAAAGTGTAAGGGGTTTTTGTGAATGATAAGATTCTTTTTTATAAAATCCAGAGTTAATTTATAATACATTACAAAGATTTGCAGGTCAATTAGAAAGGTTATGGATAAATGGTTAATATTTTTTAAAGCAATGCTATTTCTATACAATACTAACAAGCAGTTAAAAATCAATACCAATTAATACACTCATTTACTGAATAGGACCAAAGACATGGAAATAAATAACAAACTGATGTTCAAGTATAGTTGGGGTGAAAATGGAGACAACTGTACTTTAACAACAATAAAAAAAGGAAAAATTGCCTGGAGATATTAGTTACAAATGAAGATTGTACTCAAGCACTGATGGTTATGACTTGTTAAATAGACAACGGTGGGGGGATTGAATGTGGGAGGTGGTGGGTAGGTAGGGAAAAAAAAGTAATGGGGAGAAAAGGGGAACAGTAACCATTTTTTTAGAAGGAGAACAAACCAAGAGTGACCAGAGGGGAGGGGGATAATGAGGGAAAGAAGGGGAAGAGTGAAATCAAGGAACATGTATAAAGGACCTAAGGTCAAAACCAATGGTGGGGAGACTATTGAATATGGAAGGTGGGGGTGCACAGGGTAGGGGAGAGTAATGGGGGGAAATGGGGACAACTGTAGTTGAGTAACCATAAAAAATACACAAAAAGTCAATACCATTTAAAGTAGCATCAAGCTCTAGCTGGTATGGCTCACTTGGTTAGAGCCTTGTCTCATAAATCAAAATGTTGCATGTTCAATTCCTGGTCCAGGTGCATAACAGGTTGCAGGTTTGATCTCTGGTTGTGGTGCATTCAAGAAGGAAACCAATCAATCCCTGACAATTCAGTATTTCTCTCTATTTCTCTCTTTCCTTCTCTCTCCACCCTTTGCCCCCTCTTTTTCTTTCTCTCACTCTCTCTCTCTCCCCCCTCTCTGTCTCTCTCTCTCTCTCTTCCCCTCTTTCTCTTTCTCCCTCACTTTCTCTTTCCCTCTTTCTGTCTCCTCTCCCTTCCTCTTTCTCTAAAAAAGCAATAAAAAATATTCTCAGTGAGGATTAAAAGAAGAGAAAAATTAAAGTAGTATCAAAAAGAAAAAGTTTAAGAAAAGACATGCATGACATATGGTACTGAAAGTGATAAATACTGGCAACTAAAATTAATGAAAACATCATAAATGGAGAGCTTTACTATGTTAACCAATTGTAGCTCAATATAGTTAAGATATCAATTCTCAGCAAATTTATGCGTAGATTAAATGCAAATCCAATATATGTCCAAAAGATCTGTCTGGCCAAAATTGAAAAATTAATTCTAAAGATATACAGAAAAGCAAAAACTCAAGACTATCTCTTTCTAACTGAAGTCAAGACTTCTATAAGATATGGTTATCAAGGCAATGTTGCACTGACATAAGGATAGACAAACAGATCGATGGTACAAAAGAGAAAATCCAGATTTAGACATGTTGGCTTTTGGATAATTTTATAAACTTGGAGTAGGCAAAGATATCATAGATAGTATACAAATCATTTATGGAAAAAGAAAAAGAATGGATAGAATGAACTTTATCAACATTAAAATTTCTCCTAATCAAAAGACAGAGTTTAAAAAGTGAAAGACAAACCATGATTAGGGGAAAAAATGTCACCCCAGGTATTTTAAATAAAATGCTTATATCTAAAATATGAAACAAACTCCTTCACGTGTGTAAGGAAAAGACAGCACAATAATATATATGGGCCATACATCTGAATAAACACTTCACAAAAAATGTACATAAATTTCCATTAATCATATGAAATTGTTTCCAACATCATTAATCATTAAATAAATAAAAACTAAAACTATATCAGAAAGCACATAGCACACTGGAATGACTAAGCTAGAAAGCCTTTTCTTTTTTTCATTATTTTATTGTTGTTCAAGCACAGTTGAAAAACAGTTTTGCACGTATGGAAACAGTTAAATGTACTTCTACACAATGACCCAGCAATTCCACTCCTAGTTATTTACCCAACAGAAACAAAAACATACTACAGAAAGCTTTATACAAGAACAGCAGTTTTATTCATACCAGTCCTAAACTGAATCACTCATATGTCCATCAGCAAAAAAATAACTAAACAGATTCTAGTAGACACACACAATGGAATACCACTGAACAATATAAGAGACGAATTTCTAATCACACAGCAGCATGCATGATGAGCAAAAGAAGTCGGACACGAAAACATACATGATGTACTATTCCATGTACGAAATCCAGTAACAGGCAACACAAACATATGGTGACAGAAAGGGCACTAATGTTCGACACAGAGAAATTGCTTGGCTCCAGCTGGTCAGGATGCAGGCTGAGGGGTGGAGGGTACATCGCCCTGTTCTTCATTTTTCGAATGACACCTTAGATTTCAGCATCATGTCTCCCTTTCCATCTCCACTGCCTTCAAGGTTCCACAGGGCACCTGGTTGCTTCCTGACCCCTTGGAGCACCCTTCACCCACAATAGCATTTAATGCTCCTCTGACCTATATTTGTCCTATCAATTTTGGTTGAAATCTCTTATTTGCTCCCTTGCTCTTCTCTTTGTCATTGTGAAGCTGATTTTTAATTATTATTGTAGTGGCATTTTTAATAAGAGAGAAGACAAATGCTTGTTTCCATCTGCTGTCTTTAAACAGAATTTTTTTCTATTTTTATTGTTGTTCAATTACAGTTTTCCCCATTTTCCCCCATTACTCTTCCCTGCCATACCCACCCCTCACCTCCCACATTTAATCCTCCCCCCCTCCCGTTGTCTTTGTCCTTCAGTTCCTTTGTACATGTGCCTTGACTTGACCCTTCCCCTTCTTTGCCCCATTATCCCCCTAGCCACCTCTGGTTACTGTCAGTTTGTTCTTTATTTCAGTGTCTCTGGTTCTATTTTGCTATCTCTTTTGTTTTGTTGATTAGGTTCTACTTAGAGTTGAGAACATATGGTATTTGTCTTTCACTGCTTGGCTTATTTCACTTAGCATAATACTCTCTGATTCCATCCATGTTGTCATGAAGGGTAGGAATTCTTTCTTTCTGCTCCGTAGTATTCTGTTGTGTAAAAGTACCACTATTTCTTGATCCACTCATTTGCTGATGGGCACTTAGGCTGTTTCCAACCTATTGTAAATTGGCTATTGTGAATTTCACTGCTAAGAACATAGGGGTGCATAGGTTCTTTTGGATTGTTGTTTCAGGATTCTTGGGGTATAATCCCAACAGTGGGGTTGCCGGGTCAAAAGGCAGTTCAACATTTAGTTTTTTTGAGGAAATTCTATACTGTTTTCCACAGTGGCTGCACCAGTCTGCTTTCCTACCAACAGTGCACTAGGGTTCCTTTTCCTCCAAATCTTCACCATTGTCATTTGTTGATTTGCTTATGGTGGCCATTTTGGCTGGTATGAAGTGTTATCTCATTGTGATTTTAATTTGCATCTCTCTGATGGCTAATGATGCTGAACATCCTTTCATATGGCTCTGGGCTCTCTGTATGTCCTTCTTAGAGAAGTTTCTGTGTAGGTCCTTTGCTCATTTTTTAATTGAATTGTTTGTCTTCCTGGAGTGGGGTCATGTGAGTTCTTAATATATTTTGGGGATCAAACCCTTTTCCAAGGTATCATTGGCAAACGTATTTTCCCATTCAATTGGTTCCCTTTTCATTTTGCTGATGTTTTCTTTAGCCATGCAGAAGCTTTTTAATTTTATGTAGTCCCATTTGTTTATTCTTTCCTTTATGTCCCTTGCTCTAGGGGGCATGTTGGTGAAAATATTGCTGCATGGAATATCTGAGATTTTCGTGCCTATGTTCTCCTCTAGGACTTTTAGGTGTCATGACTTATACTTAAGTTTTTTGTCCATTTTGAGTTTATTTTTGTGTATGGTATAAATTGGTGGTCCGGTTTCATTTTCTCTCATGCACTCATCCAAATCTCCCAACACCATTTGTTGAAGAGGCTATTTTTATTCCATTGTATGCTTTTTCCCCCTTTGTCAAATATTAATTGACTATAGAGACTTGGGTTTGTTTCTGGGCTCTCTATTCTGCTCCGTTGATCTATGTGTCTGTTCTCATGCCAGTACCAGACTGTTTTGATTACAGTGGGCTTATAATTAAAATTTGACACAATAATGGGACATTATTATTCTCTGATGCATGTTGGGTACTGAGAGGTACTAATAATTCTCTTCTGGTTTGAAAAAGGAAGCTTATATGTCTTCATGATGTTTAGGAACACAAGATGTTAATGAAAATATTATTATCAGAGCAATGAAATGACCAAATAAGAAGCAGAATTATAGATTCATGTTTACAGCTTTCACAGGAAATAGCAGATGTTACTGAAAATGCAAATGTGTAAAAAGATTCATTATACACAACAACAACACAGATATATTTTGCCACAAAGTAGGAGTCCCAGAAGAAATGATTGCTATTCTTGTGATTCAGTTTACACCTTACCATATCATTATTAAATCACATCTTATTATTTATGAACTAGTTTTATAATTCAGGATAGTATTTCTCTTAACAATTGTAGGTCAGTGAGGGGACACTTGGTATTTATCTTTCTGTGATTTATTTTCTCTTAGTTGTTAATTAAGATAAATTTTTAAGGTTAAATTTTATTGTCATGTTGTGGCTTCTTATTCCTCTGTGATGATTTGGTTATTCCATCTCACATTTATACAAATGTAATTTTTTCTTGTTTAAATTCCTCCTGTCCTTTGACAAACATTAGCTTATTCTCTGGATGTATAGGTCTGTTTCTGCTTTGTTTTGCTTTGTTTATTCATTTATTTCGTGAGGTTCTTTACTCCACATATAAATGATATCATACAGTATTTGTTTTTCTCCATCTGACTTAATTCACTTAGCATAATACCCTCCAGGCCCATCCATGTTTTCGCAAATGGCAAAATTTCATACTTTTTTATTGCTGAATAATATTCTATTATCTATGTGTGTGTTTATAAAACATCTTCTTTATCCATTTCTCTACTGACAGATGTCTAGGTTGCTTCCATATCTCAGCTGTTACTAGTAATGCTGTAGTGAACATAAGAATACACATGTCTTTTTGAATTAGTGCTGTTTTCTTCAGATAAATGTCCAGAAGTGGAATTGCCAGATCATATGGCAGCTCTATTTTTACTTGTGTGAGGAGGAATCTCCACACTGTTTTTCATAGTCACTGCACCTATTTCCAGTTCCTCAAACAAAGTAGAGGGGTTCCCTTTTCTCTGCATCCTGCATGCACTTCTTACCTGTTGATTTATTGATGATAGCTATTCTAAGGAGTGTGAGGTAGTATCTCATTGTGCTTTCAATTTACATCTCTCTGATAACTAGTGGTGTTGAGCCTCTTTTCCTATATCTGTTGTCCATTTGCACGTCCTCTTTGGAGAAGTGTCTGTTCAGGTCCTCTGTCCATTTTCCTATTGAATTTTTTGTGTCTTTTGTGTCTAC
Organism: Tonatia bakeri; assembly: GCA_004024845.1. Taxonomy (NCBI): domain Eukaryota; kingdom Metazoa; phylum Chordata; class Mammalia; order Chiroptera; family Phyllostomidae; genus Tonatia; species Tonatia bakeri. The sequence goes on along the minus strand of PVIA01015906.1, from coordinate 13,645 downwards.
TTGTATGAGTTGTTTTTATATTTTAAATGTTAATCCTTTATTAAATGTGTGAACAATTGCAAATATCAGTAGCTTGTCTTTTCATTTTGGTAGTGGTTTCATTTGCTGTGCAAAACCTTTTTAGTTTGATGTAATCCCATTTATTTTTTTGTTTTCCTCAAAAAGATATATCCAAAAAGATACTTCTAAGAGTGATGTCAAAGGGCTTACTGCACATGTTTTCTTCCAAAAATTTTAAGGTTTCAAGTCTAACAGTTAAGTCTTTAATTTATTCTGACTTTATTTTTGTCTGTGGTATAAGAAAGTGGTCAAATTTCAATTTTTACACATTTAACTATTCAGTTTTGCCAACACCACTTATTGAAGAGAATGTCTTTACCCCATTGTATACCTTAGTCTTAAATTAACTAGCCATATATGTGAGGATGTATTTCTGGGCAATCTATTCTAGTCCATTAATCTATATGTATCTGTTTGTTTTTGCCTATACTATACTGTTTTGATTATTACAGTTGTATAGTATAGTCTTATGTCAGGGAGTGTGATACTTCCCACTTTGTTTCTTCGTGAGATTTTTTTGGCTACTTGGGGTCTTTTGTGGTTCCATAAAAAAAAATTAGGATCAATTCTAATTTTTAGAATGTATTTCAATAGGCATTGCACTGAATATATATATTACTTGAGGTAGTAAGGACATTTTAACAATATTAATCCTTCCACATCATGAATATGGTACAGTGTATTTTTCCATTTATCTATAACTTCTTCAATTTCTTTCATCAATGTATTATTGTTTTCAGAGTAAAAGTATTTCACCTCTTAGGTTAAATTTATCCCTAGGTATTTTATGTTTTGATGCAATTGTGAATAGGATTGTTTTCTTATTTCTTCTTATGATCATTTCTTATTGATATATAGAAACACAACAGAGCCTTGTACATTGACTCTGTATTCTGCATCCTCATTAATATCATTTATTAGTTCTAATAGTTTTGGGTAGAGTTTTTAGGGCTGTCTATTATAATATCACATCATCTGCCAAGAACTAGAGTTTTACTTCTTCCTTTCCAAATTATAATGACATTTATTTCTTTCTATTTTCTCATTGTTGTGACTAGAACTGCCAATACTATGTTGAATAGAAGGTTTTAATAAAAAATATTCCAAATATATTTAGGAGAAGACATGTGTACAATGGCTTCAATTGGAACACTCTGGACATTTTTGATAATATGTATGTCTTTCTGATCCTCCATGCTCCTCCTATTATATCTTTGTTGATTGCACCAATTCCATTTATTCTGGTCTCTACTCAGAACTTCTTATTAAATTCATGTTGATTCTTCACATTCTGTCCTTCACATATAAAACATTACACCCTCCACCGCACTTCAAAATCTTGATGACCATTTTATAATGGTATCCTTTCTCCCTAGGATGTCTGCAGAAGACTACAAACTTATGTATGAGATTGCCTTCAGACACTTCAGAGAATGTAAGGTTGAGATTTCAGATGCAATAAAAACACCATTTCCTTTCCTTGAGACCCTTCGTGACCGTGGATTCATCACCAATGAAATGTATAAAGTAAGTGAAGTTTATGATGTCACAATCTAGTAAACCAGCCCCACATTATTTGTTTTGGTAGTTTGGAATAAATGTCAGGGCACAACTAGACAAGTGAAGGGTCTCCTGTAAGTGGGGGCTTTCTCAAGTACTGCTCTAAGTGTTTCTATAAGGTGGGAAAAAAAAAAAAAGAGAGAAGCAGGCATCATTGGAGGCAGTCATGCTCCTGACAGAAGGAACGGGACTTTTTGGTGCCCCCTAGAGTCGAGGTGAATAACACTGGAGATAGGCTGGATCTGAAGGTTATGGGCAGCTCAGGAGTACAATATAATGCCTTGTAGGTGTTAGATGTACAATATAGCATAAACTAGGGATTAGAGGCAATTTTAATGAATGGATAAATAAATTTAATGAGCTGATTTAATATAATTATTTACACAGCATTTTATTCAAATGAACATCAATTTATATATTTAGATATGAGAACATTAAAATCCTTAGACAATGGATGTCTTATTAGGACAAATTTATAAGTAGATGCTTAGTATTTTTTCTCCAACAATTTTAAGCCTTCTTTTCCTATGGTATTTCTGGAATCTTGGAATTTTGATAATTCTAGCAAAAGATGTAAGTGGAGATGCAGAGATGCAAGTCTTCCCTTTCCCTACGAATGGGTTTACTTTTCAGCAAAGTTCACAGGACGGGAAAATCACCACTTGCCATCCCTGATCTCTTGCAGGCCAATTCAGTCCTGTGGAAGGGACAAGGGCTGTCTTGTCAATAGAACAGCAGCCCATCATCTGCTAAGTCAAATGTTAAAACATGTGGCCAGGCTCTTAAAGAGCTGCACAATGTTTAACTCTGAACCCATATTTGTTCTGCAAATGGTTTTTCTTTCCACCAAATGTAAATGACAGTGGGGAGAGCAGATTCACAAACGGGTATTCTTCAGAAAGATAGATTTACTTACTTTACTTAGCAGCCATTGAATATAGAGAAATTCTAAAACTGTACATGAGAAAATAACTGTGTAGAGAAATTGTAAGGCAGAAAGTGACCAGAGGAGAGAGAAGAGGGAATTTCAGGGGAAAAGGGGAAGGGTTTACAGGAACAAAGTTAAAAGACACATGGATAAAAACTAATGGGAGGGAAGATGGGAGGGGGGTGGGTGGGCTTGACTGGGAGTAAAGGGGAGAAAACTGTACTTGAACAATCATTAAAATAAATAAATAAATAAATAAATAAATAAATAAATAAATAAATAAATAAATAAAAATGAAATCACCTTCTAGGTCTCTTCTGTAACTTAGAAGCTTATATTTACATTTTCCCCTTTCACTGTTTTTTTTTTTTTAAGGAGTCTAAAACATCTTGGGAAAACCTGTCACCTGTACAAAGGGTGGTGTATGATGTTCTCAGTGAACTGGAAAAGAAATTTGACCTGTCACTTCTGGAAATCTTGTTCAGCAAGGTTATTGTAAACACCTACCCTGATTTAAATGGCATTCTCAAAAGCTTCCAAAATGGTAATTAGGTTTATAGCCTACCTTTTGATGTCCACAGTCAATTCACTGAAGAAAATATATTGAGCATCTACCATGTCTCACACAGTGCTGGGTATTAGGAATATAGCAGTTAGAAAACAGACATATCATGAGCTTCTTAAAATTTTTTGGTATAATGACTACAGTAAAACACACATGTGGAAGCCTGCTTAACTAGGCTTTTATTCAAACTCCCAGAGCAATCAGAGTCACAGTCACATAATATTTACTTAGAAAAACAAATGACAAGAACCACTGCATTTGGGTAAGTCACCATCAGTTGCTGCTCTTTTTGCAGGTATCCACACAGCAGTCCACCAAGTTGACCACTACCTACCTTGAGTAATCTCTTAGTTTTGGGTGCAGGGTCCACCTGGCTTAGCAGCACCATAACCAAGGGATTCAATGTCTCATGTAGCAACTCAGTAGTCATTACTTTCAGGGACCCCATGAGGGACAACTGAGTTACAAGAGTCACCACATTGGAGGAAGATGAACTATGGTTTATAGTTTACATCGAGTCCTTCTGAATCCAGTTATGGGTCATTTTTCACCCTAAACCCACTGTTGATCTGGTAATACAGAAAAGAGAGACCACCTTCATCAGGTGCCCAGAATAATGAGGAAGAAAATTAACGCAGGTCAAATTGGCCCTTAAACAAGGATAACGATTATATTACCTCTTTCTCCACAAGGGATGAGACAAATATTAATCAAATACTCAAAATCAATTTCTCTGCCAGAAACTGTGTTTGATACCACATGAAAGTGATCCATCTGCCACTTTTTCTGAGACTCACAATTTATAATATTTCACTGTAGTCTGAATTTGTGGTTCAAACTATCCCTCCAATAATTTTCAGATAGTTGTCCTTCATTATACTTTGTTCTTCCCATAATTTTTGTTTTGACTTGCTGGAAAAGCTTTCACTTCAACACAGTTTAGTATCTACCAAGATCTCCAAATAACAATGAAGAATTATATGAACTGAGCAGGGCAGATGCTCTGGGAAAAGGTATAGAATGTGAAAGGGTCCCCAGTATCTGCAACAAAGACAATTAGATTTCTCTCAATCAGAGACTGAGAAACAGATTGAGGGACTTGATTCAAAAGGAATAAATTTGAAAAAGGTTTTGGAAGTTGGACATTCTAAAGCTAAGGAATTCAAATTTATTTGCTTGACATTAAAGAGATACTACAGGCTCATACATTTATAAGTACAGATTTATTGTTCCAGATCATTCACCTGCCATCAGCCCTGGGAAGAGTGGACCTACCTCCTTTCTAGTCTCTTACTGCTTGGACAATGCCCAGATACTACACTGAACTTCTTGGTTTATTTCCTTCCTGTTACTTTCCTGGATCTCATATATGCAAGGGCCTAAGCTGGTGCACTGGTCTCACCTTTTTTGGCAGCCTCCCAGGCCCTGGTCCAGGCCTCTTGAGACATCCTCCAGGGACACAATAGTCACTCCCTCCTGGAAGCTTCAGAGAATCTCCTGGGATCTGTGTCCCCTGGAGGTCTTTCCAGTTCTTCCTGTGTCCTCTGCTGTCTCTTTGGGAAGTGCTCATCCTCCTGACCCAGTAAACTCCACCCTTCTCTTGACCACCTCTTTATTTCAAGTTTCTCTGCTTTCACTTTTATACATGCAGTCAATTAATAGGATCTTTGTCCTTCTCGAAAGGAAATTCTCATTTTTTCCGTACAGTTTGAAGAGGTCAGAAAACACACTTCACATCCACTTTTTATTTCACACATGCTTTGCCAGCCGTCTATAATTATTTGTACAGACATAGCAAGCTCCCAATGTTTTTGGGACGACTCCTTTATCCTGACATTGGAGTGACTCCTTTCTGTGTGGGTAACATAAGGATGCCCTTGTTGGGGTTCTCTTTTCTGTACCAGGGATGGTATGGAACTTGACCATAAGGACTGGGGCTCACTGAATTCTGAGTAACCAGAAGGCTGAAAATTTCTAAACATGCACACTTGATGTCCCTGCACTCTGATGGGGATCTCTAACTTCTTTTCTTTCTCTCTTCAGTGATCCTAAAGAAAATTTTTCATCCAGCAAGTGTTGGAGATGAGAGTATAGAGAACCGTAATACTCAACTGAGCATTGAACAAGGTGATTACAAAGAGATAAAAACTATTTCTCTTCTGCTAAGAAGAAAAAAGAAGTGGGCTTGGTGTTCACTGCTGCCCTTGGGTAGAAGTATCACCATGTGCCCATTTGCAGGAAAAGAGACTGAAATCCAGAGAGACCATGTATGCAGTTGGCTTGGGGTCAAATGAGCAGGTTGAAGCCAGGCCTTCTGAACTCACAACCCATCCTCTAAACCCAGTGCTTTCCCAGATAAACTCATGGAAAAGACAGGCACTTGAGGCAAAATAGGGAAATATATACAGAAAGGAAGATACAAAAAGAAAAATATTAAGAGCTGAAGGAAGTGAAAGAAAATCAGTTGCTGAACTCTGATGAAAAGGCCCACAAAGCAGAGTAAACAGACCTGCAGAGGGAGGGTCTGGGTGAAGCAGTCTGGGGGGTCCAGTAAGACTGCCAGTCTGGGGTAGCTCTGGAGACTAAAAAAGGTTCCCTGTGGCTGTGGTTGACATGACAATCGCTAGTTACCGAGTGGCTCATGGATGACATAGTGAGATGGCCTGACTGAGGCCAGGGGTGCAGGTCTGCGTTGATTCCTGGGGGAAGCAGTTGTCAAGTCCTACATTGTAAAGATTAACATGAGACTGGAGGAGAATTGCACGACTCACAGTTCAATTTCTGAAATAAGGTTCTAATTTCTTCCTTCAGGAGCTGGTGAAAACTCATATCCAAACCTGTCCTGGCTCCTCCCGGATCAGTCCAATTACACAGGTCTGTTCCTTCTGGCTGTTCTGTGATCCTTTGCTGTTCTTGTCCCTTTCTGCAATAGGCTGTGGTGGAAGGGCTGCTTCTTTTTAGTATGGAGTGCCCAGAATTGTCCATCTTGGCATGTGCTATGTCTCCAAAGATTTAGAAAACAGTCTTCATACACTGAGTTGCCTGGGAGGGTTGGTCCTCTCATTCTCACATGTGTTTGCTGTCAACTGTTGACAGCTTTGGGACCTATTGTCCGTGTGCTTAGCTTAATGACCTCTGCATCTGTCTTGCTTGAAAAGGATGTGGCCTCAGCTGATGATTTTCCATCCTGAGGTGGCCTGTACTGCAGGAGACAGGTTAGCAATGACTGTGTTCCTTGGGGGAAGAGTTCCTCATTTGCTGAATCCTTTACATAGTTCTATGGGCCTCCTGTGCAAACCCTCTCCCATCATCCCCAGCACAGTGGGACAGACACTGGTCAAAAATACCAGAGGGGCCTCTGAACAAACACTTGATATTTTAATAACCAATAACCACTGTTTACAACTCTTAAGATTTCCTTAGTCTATAACACACTTACTAAAGTTGTTAAAATATTTAAAATATGATAAATTAAAGACAGGAATCCTGAAAAGTTAATTTCCTGGTCAGTCACCATATCACTTATAGTAATACAGGCAATATTTTATTTAATCTACTCAAACAGTTAAAACGATGTTATGCCATCTGTGTTTTTCAGAAGACAAAGAATCTGCTGGGAGACTTGGGATATTGTGGGAATTCAGGCACTGACACTAGGGATTAAACTCTGCCATAGGGCACTGTCAGAGCAGGAGGTCTGGTGACCCACAGCTGGCTTCCAATTCTGCCCTGAGACCTTGGGGAATTGACTTCCTCTCTTTGTCACTCAGTTTCATCATCTATAAAATGGAGGTGATAATAATACCTCCCTCACAGAGTGACAAGTTATATCACATAAAGAATTCACACTCATGCATGAGTCTTCATCAATGTTCCAAGGATATTTTAATATTACTATGTTTATGATCATTATTATTAGTATTGGGCCAGAGTCTAAACTGTTACCTACCACAGTAAACTGTGGGGTTTTCTTTTCTCACATATGTCCATGGTGGATTTAATTATCCCTCAGGCTGTGGAGTAGTGATCAAAACAGTACCAACCTTAGGCCCAAGAAAATAAATTGAGGACCACAGGTTCCCCATCCTTATATCACACTAGTGTATAATAAATTTATGTCTTTATTCCCTGACTCTCCTTTGGAAATAAGTGACAAGGAGGAGACTCAGGGAACTTCCTGCACCATGGAAGGTATAATTTTGTAGCTTGTATGGGATGTGGTATCTAATAAAGGATATTGTAAATTAGCATATTTTATAAAATCAAAATACAGAGTGATTTTTTAAAAGCACCATGATACTTTTAGCAAAATACATTTAGTAAAAGAGTTAACACTTAACATGCATCCAAAATCCAGATGAACTGGTAGTTCATCTACCAGTGCAACCGGTGGGAACAGGAAGGGTTGAGAGGAAGGAATTGTGACTAGTAATGAGCAGAGAAGGAATTTAATGTGCAGGCGGGGTGTTGGTGGAAGCATGACATTATGACCCAAATAACGTGCAACAAACCACCAGTGCACCCAAGAGTCTTACCTAGCAGGATCGGTTGACTGTGACATGCACAGGTGAGAATAACACTGTGTCTGATGCCCCCCCACCCTAAGAGGAGGCTCCAAGGAATGTGGATGTAACATAAAACATGTACTAGGGCCCATGTTCTATGTTTAAATTGTGGGACTTAAATTTCAAATCATCTTTACATAAAGTAATTTGTTTAGGAAAAGAGCAGTAGATGAAATCATCAAAGCTGCACTGACATTTTCCTTCCGTAGACTGTTGAGGTTGGAGAGAACAGAGTGGGTCAATGGAATCAGTAATGAGTGAGGGAGGCTCAGTGTGGAGAAGGGAGTGTGCAGGTCCTGGGTAAACTACCTTATTGTCTCTTTCTCCAATCTGCCTTTTATCTCTGGCCACAGACCCATGCAGACTTGCTTGACAGCTCACTTGCTTCTGCTTCCTGCTGGGTTCCTAACCTGGTCACACTAGTTAGAGATTGGAGAGTGGGAGCAAGAGAGAAGCTTGGTGTTTCCCATTCACTGTCTGGGCAAGAATTCTGGCAGCACCAACAACTTTGATGACTCCACCAGGCAGGCAAACATGATCCCCTTTCAAGCTACCAGGCAGCCTTGACACATGATCTCACCCTTGGTCCCTCCCATAGCTTCCCAGTCACTATTCTTGGGTTGGAATTCTCAGCTCTTCCATTGGCTGTATAACTGATCATCTGGATTAAATTCCTTCTGCTCTAAAAGCTTAGAGAAGTTTCTATTTTCTGGTTGGACCCTGAGTGATAAAGAAAACAAATAAAATATCTATGAATCATACATGGTCTAGGTACATCTCCACCTAATAATAGACACTCAGAGTGCCTTTCTGGAACAGAAGACATAAATGTGATGGATACAAGTACAATCAGTGGCACCAATGCATTAGAAACTCAACAAGCAATTGAACAACGTGCCCACGAGTTTGAGCCAGTAGGTAAGACTGAGTGGCTGAGTATAATGAGTGTGGAGGGGAACTGCAGGTGGAGGGACCCTACACTGTGGGTAAAGGCACAGGAAGACTGTGGTGATGACTGGAATGCTAGACAGGAAGAAATTACAAAGAAAGACAAAGTTGACATAGATGAGGGCTTTATGGATCAAAAAATAATGAAGAGACAGAAAGAAAATAGGAGAAAGTAGGAAACATAACTGAGAATGGATAAACTAAAAAATTGGGTGGGGCAGCAGGGCCAGGTCTAAGGGGGAATCAGGAAGACCCTGGGACACAAGTAAGAAGGAGCTCACCTTCAGGACCTCTTGTGTCCTGGGCACCTTCTTTGCTTTACACGAGACACTGTTGGCCCTGGTAGGCAATGATAAAAATATAAAGAAATAGTATAAGGAGACAAAGATACAGAGGGAAATGAGTATCAATAAATAAAAAATGGGGAGGGAGACACAAAGAAAACTGTGTTGAAGTGAGTAAAGGACAACGAATGGAGAACTGGCAGAGAGAGGACCAAGCATTGTCTGACTGGAGGAGACAGTCACCACAAAGAGGGCACAGTGGTCTGCTCCTCACACCACTGAGAAGGTGAGGTGTCCACAGTGATCAGAGTGGCCCTGGGACCCTCTCAGATAAAAATAGGCTGCTACTTTGAAAAGTAGAAACAAAAGTAAAAAAAAAAATAAAATAAAACCCAGTGGAATTACAGGGAGAAGGTCTTAATTGTAGTGAGGGTGCTCACTCCCTTTGGGGAGACAAACAAAATTCTTCATTAATTATACTTAGGTTCGGGAGCAGAGCTACCCCACCATGGAAACTGATCAATTCTTGCTCTGTAGATCTTGTGGACACAATGAAGGAAAATGAAGGAATTTTTCAATTCAGGAGATGAATGGGAAGCCCAAGCAAAGACTGACTGTAACCAGACATCTGATATAGTAGGCAAGATAGACTGAAAGAATGTGTGATGTGGATCATGGTAGCAGGTAGGGGTCTGGGACACATCATATGGCCTATGGAGGTTGTCCTGGTGGCCTGGGTTAGAGGTAGGAAAGTGAGAGGATCAGTACCTTATGTGGTGAGTTCAATAGAACAATGCCCCCTGTGATTGGAAAAGTATAAAAAACAGAAAAGGTAAATTTAAGTGTTGATGTCAGAGAGTATTTTCTATGCTCAAGGCAAATAATTCAGAGAGCCAAGATATTCATGAAAGGAGATTTAAAAAAAAAAACACACAAGAAGACAAGAAAATGTGTAAAGAGATACCATCACCAGAAACAAAAATAGGCTAAACCAAGAGGAAAGTGAAGAATTAAAATAAGAATGAAAGAAAGAAATAGGATGGGGGTGGAAGTAACAGCAAAGGTAAGAGATAGAACGAGGGTGGGGATTGGATGTAGAGTGAGGGTGGAGGTGGGGGACAGGGTGACTGTGGGGTAAGCATTGTTGCAGGAAGGGCACAGCTGGCCTCTGTGCCTGAATGTCACCACCTTCTGTGTAGGACCTGGAGCAACCTGCAGGCCACACGTTAGGGCACAAACCAGGGGGGCCTGAGTCAACTTAGCTTCTAGGTCTTCCTTGTGCTCTTGTCTTAAGGTTTCCTATTAGTGGGCTCCTTGGCACCTCCCTGAAAGTCTAAGGGGTTTTTGTCCTCTGTGCAGTGACCAGCAGTGAGGACTCTGTAGAACGCAGAAACAGAGAAAAGCCTCCCAAAGCTTCCACCTCAGCACTGAAAAGAAAACCAGGTGAGTAGGTGGGAACTCAGGGCTTAGGCTGCAGTATCTTAATTAACAGCAACTCTCCAGGGACATCTGTTCTGAGCTCATGCTGCACTATGAATCCAGTTTATCTTGGAATCTCATTCTCTGCATTTATTTTATTTGATCTTTTGGGAATGTGCAAGGTAATAAGAATTCATTATGTTTACATTTTTTTAAATGGGGCCTATTAATTAATAGGTCCTATTAATCAACCTATGCATGTATCTACTGATTATATAGCAGAAATAGGCGAGAAAAGTAATGAATTTGTTTGAAAACAGTCTATGACTATAAAGTGCTGGTTGGATTTATACAGTGGTTTCTATGGAGAAAAGAAAGCTAAGTATTTCTTTATTGGAAAGTCATATTGTCATCAGGTCACAAACTTTGAATAGTGTTAACAGCCAATTCCTTCAGTTATCTAGTCTTAGCAGAAATGGATAAGGAATTTTGAAACCCAAAGTATTGTTTTTGACAGAGTTCTCTAGCAAGTTATGAACGTATAGTGACTTTTCAAAGAACCTTTGCAAATAGTGTCTTACTTTTTCCTTTACAGCAACCCTGAGAGGTAAGCAGGATGGACAGTGTTACTCTTGTTTCTAGATGAGCAAACACAAACACATAAATGTTTCCATGTCTTCCACAAAGTCTCATGGAGAAAAAGAAGACAGGACTAGCATGCTGGGTGCTGTGTTGTTTCCTTTGCAAAACTGGAGCTCTCAAAACAGTTACCAAAATGTGCTTTCCTCAATCCTGTGTATAGCATGAGTAATCATTAGATCTGTAGCTCTTCAGTGCACAAATTGGAGACTGGTTTTCCCTTCCTACTTCCTCAGAGGATGGAAACATGTGTACTTAAGAAAACACACTAAGTAAAGATTTTAAAACCAAATAAAAATGTTACCTGCTCTTGATGTCACAAAAGAACAATATTGCAAGTAATAGTTTTCTTCTGGTATTTCACTGTATCCATCAATGCATAATGTAAGTTTGTTTCAGTTTTTAGGGAGTGTACTTTCTGACTTGTGTCTCAGTGTAGCAAACTGCACTGAAAGGTGGTCCCAACATAGGTCTGTGGCTCAGACACAAGAGAAGATTATTTCTCAGCCTTGCAAATGATTCAAAGGGGCCCCACGGTGTATGGGAGGCTCTCTACTTTCAACACAAGATATCCAAGGCCTCCTCACAAAGAAACAGCCGATGAATACATTGTGAAATGACAATAGAAGGGGGAGGGGGAGGAAGAGATAGAAGTGTAGGAAGGTCAGGTTCAAACAAAGCAATGAATTGTCTCTGCTCTGGGGACACGGAAAGGAGCATCAATAACCTACAAGGCAGGTGACCTAGGACAGCAGTGCAGGTGGCCTATGCAAAGGCCATGATATACATGGGTTCTCAAGATATTTCCAAGTTTATTAGAGAATTTCCTGCTGAATCATTTCCTTGGTCACACACTGAGACACCTAGCAAATCCTATTCCCTGTGCAGTGATCAATAACCTTGACTCCTTAGAACTGAGCAAAGGAGGAAAGACCAAGAAGTCACCTGTTCCTGACTCTAAAATGCACCAGATAAGATGTATTTCCGGACATCAAAATCCAGAGTCTGAAGCCAGATCTCTGTTTCCCAAAGGAACCTTATACTGACCTTCTCCATATGCGTTGATTCAATGACTTCTGAGCATCACTTTGAGCGGTTAATGTCTTCGACCCTATTGGAATATGAAAGAGCGGGAAGGGGCATTGTGAACTGTTGTTCAACTTGATGAGCCCAGTCAATTGATATTATGACAACACAGCAATAACACACTCCACTGGCAAATGACAGTCTTTTTTACTATACACTGACTACACACTGTCATATTGATTATTGCTAAAGAGTTGAAAAATATGCTTCATCTCTACCAACATGTTTTATATTCTACAGAGAGTAGTGAGCATAGTATTTCATAATTTCTTAGTGATATTCTCATTAGTGCAAAACTTGGAAAGTCTTCATAGAATCATTGGTGCTGCTATTTAGTTACTGATGGAAAATGTGGCTCAGACCAACTACCTCTCAAACCCAAATGATACTTAAACTATTGGCTTACATTGTGATTTTTCACAGTGTTATTGTGAATATAGGTTCATTTTATTTTCACAAATATCTTAGCAGGGAGACGGGGTAACTAGGTTATTTCAGCGTTACAGATGAGGAAACTGGAGGTAATGCTTCAAGGTCATTTACAAATTCCCATATAGAAGTAAAGGGGAGAGCCTGGCAGGACCCAGTATTATGACCGTGGGCACCAGAACTGAGTTCAGCTCAAGGAAAGAGAAAAATGCTCATTTCAAAATTGAGATTATCACAAACCCTATCTGCTGTGTGAGTTATCACAGATTATGTAAGACTGTTGCTAACAAATAACTGTTTTCTTCCTCTTACTTTATAGAGTCTATGAACTTAACAAAGCCATCTACATCTGGAAACAGACCTTGCAAAAGAGGTAAGAACAAATAACAACTTTTCATGGTTACAAATGAGCAGTGTTTTGTGCAAAAAAAAAATTCCTTCTAATTCTTTGCTATATCTTTTATAGTAAAATACAAATTTATTTTAATTTAAGATAGTTCACATTTTATTTTTATATTAATTAGACTAGTGGCTTTGACAAAAAACCCAAAGAGGTCAATGCCCCGAACACAGTAGAATTTAAGGGGAGGGGCAGGGCTGTATTTCACAAAGTTATCCTGGGAAGCAGCCAAGTGACAGGTCTGCCTCCTTCAATGACAAATTTGTAAGACCACCTTGGGAGAGAAGCAGAGCTAATAATCAACGCAATTACAGACACAAACACAAATCCATAAAGCTGCATGTAAAGGAAGAAAGAATGCAGTGCAGAATGCAGAGGGCCAAGAGAATGCAGAGGGGTCCAGTGAGAGAGAAATATCTCCACCCCAGGCTCAGGGCGCAGTGACGATAAAGTACTGACCTACAGGTGACGGGAATACAAAAGGCAGATCATGGGGGATTGAGGGAGAGACAAGCTAGCCCTGGGTGTTCAGAGCTTCCCAACTTTTTCCTTTGAGCTCCTTGTCACACACTGAGACCTTCAAGGCACATCTGCTCCTTCTGCAGTGAGAAGTCCTGAAGCATCTTCGGGGTTCAGTGCAGAGGAGAAGCGCCCAGAAGCCGGGAGCTCTGCAGTGAGAAGTGGTGCTGACCAGGGGGGTAAGGACCGCCATCGCTGGGCTGCAGACAGCAGGAGCCTGAGGTCAGGGCTCCTGTTCCTCTG
>PVIA01015905.1:5139-21027 GCA_004024845.1 Tonatia bakeri | reverse complement strand
GATTATAAGGGGAAGGTTGGGGAAAGATCTATAAGTAGAAAAGGTGTGAATGAGGAATGAAGAGATAGAAGACAGAATTCTGTTTCTAAACTGTTGTTCCTATCTTGGTTGTGCGTGGAGGTACAGTGCGTCCACTTATGCCTCCATCTTGGCTGGAAGTCGATAGGGATAATATATCTTGAGGAAATTTAGTTTATTCCCCAAAATGCAAGGATGTTTTGACATTAGAGAATCAATTATTTTAATTGGTCATATTAACATATTAAAAGGGAAAATCATGTGGTAATCTGAGAATACAGAAAAACATAAAATTCAAGATCTGTTCATGATAAAAACTAATAGCAAAATAGGGATAGAAAGAAATGTCCTTAATTTATAAGGATCTTGCAAAATTTACAGTCATTGTCATATTTAATGATGAGCAATTGGAAGCTTCTCCTCTCAGATTATATACCATGACAAAGATGCCCACTATCATCACCATTTTTCTTTAATATTGTAGTAGAGATACTATGCAGTGCAGTAAGGAGAAAAATCATGTAAGGTTTTGAGGGGATAAACCAAGGGTTTAATCATGTAAGGTTTTGTTATTTGCACATGACATTACTGTGTATGTAAGCATTCCAAAGTACATACAGATCAATTACAATTAATAAGATTGTTCAACGAGGATGTTAGATGATCTATAAACAAAATTCAATTTTTCCTACATAATGGTGACAGAAAAAAATACAAATAGAAAAGATATATGCTGGCAACATCATAAAAAGAACTTAGAATATCATGTTGAAGAATGTAGGGGTAGGTGTACTGATGTCTGCAATTCACTTCAAAATACACCAACAATGATATGGACTAATGAATGGATAGAGAAATGGAGACATGAATAAATACCTGATAGAGCAAATATAGTGAAATGGTAATGGTAAAATCAAGGTGATGGGTATATGGATGTTCCTTGTAGAATTCTTTCACTTTTTCCTGTATTTTTGAAATATTTCATGATAAAATGGAAAACCTTGAAACAAACATCAGTTTATATACTCTATGGATAAAAACATAAAACTTTTAAAAGAAATATTAAAGAAGATCTAAACAAATAAAGAGATATACTGTGTTCATAGATCAGAAGACTGAATATTATTGTTGGAAGAGGTCATCTGGAGGACATGACCACTAGCTGACCCTTGAGCTGCACCTAGGCAGTTGGAGGCTCCTCACTCCTTCCCCTATCCTTGGAATATACATCTTGCCCACCACTTCCACACTGGGAGCTGTTTCAAGAATGCAGCATTGAGACAGGAAGATGTTGAGACCATCTGTACTGAATACGTGACTGGACCCAGTTAAAGCTTCTACATAAACTCTTAAGATTCTGGTGGGCGAGTGTAAAGATCTATTAGTCTTGAGGTTTCCCACAACAAACATCACATGTAAGTTTTTTTGCTTATTAAAACTTCCCCCACCAATCTGTAGTATTCTGCCTCTTCTGTCTCCCCCTGCCCAGGCTTCTATGTACCGGGATGAGTTTTAAATTTCACCTGGGGAATGAATCAGCAATTGTAAAATGACAAATGATGTATAGATTCAATGCAATTACAATTAAAACCCCAGCAGGTTTTCTTTGTGGAACTTGATAAGCTGATTCAAAAACACACTTGGAGCCCTCACTGCTGTGACTTGGTTTGAGTGTCATCCCCATATATCAGAAGGTGGTGGGTTTGATTCCCTGTCAGGACATGTACCCAGTTTATGGTTTTGATCCCTCGTCAGGGCATGTATGGGAAGAAACCAATTGATGTTTCTCTCTTATATTGATTGCTCTCTCTCTTTCCCCTCCCTCCCTTTGTCTCTCACCAAAATCAATAAACATATCCTCAAGGATTAAAATTAATAACAAAAAGACAGCATTAACCATAAAAGAAAGTATTCATCAAGATACACACACATACATACGCATACACAGAAGCTGTCCTTCAAGAGTAGAATAAAGTCAACAAAAATGAATAAACTATAGATATAAGAAAAAAGTTATGGTTTGGAGAGTTAAGTTATCTGTTCTTCCTTTACTGAGTAAGACTTGTATCATGGATTACAGGAGCAGAGATAAATTTAGTCCGTGGTCTGAGGGTTTTTTCCCTACACTTAATGGTAGTATGTGACTAAGTTGTCTCATGTATTGACATATGCATAAGCCAAGTGCTTAGGAAAGGGTATCCCATGCTTTGCTGAATAGTAGTATAGATTTAGGCTCTGTTTTGGCCTATGGCTGGTGCCTAGTGTGCTACACCATGGTATGCATATGGATATGGGCCCTGACCCATCCTTGGTGAAAGCTGTGTTCTCTTGTACAGTCATAGTATGGGTTTAGGCACTTGACTGAGAAGGTATCTATAGGCACTTAGAGTATGTTGAGAGGTTGTGTGGGTAAGGGAATGGTCTAAGCTGGCGCTGGCCCTTGCGTTACCAGATTATGCTGCCAGTATGGTTAGGGGACTGTGCCTCTGAGTGCTATAGGGGTTTACTGTATCCCAGTGACTTGTACATGGTAGGTCCTCAATAAACATTGATTTAATGAATGAGAGAATTACTGGACTTCCAGCCAAGATGGAGGCATAGATAGAAACACTGTGCCTCCTCGCACAACCAGAAGAAAGAAAACCACAATTTAAAAATAAAAAACAACCAGAACTGACAGAAAATTGAACTATATGGAAGCCCCACAACCAAGGAGTTAAGAAGACACATTCATTCAGACTAGTAGAAGGGGAGGAGTTGGGCCGCCAGCACAGAGAGGACTTGCGGCAAAGTGGTGGTGGTGGCTGGTGGACCCAGCGAGGTGGCAGATGTGGAAAGGGGTGTGAGGCGCAAGGCTGCAGCAGGTGGACTAGGTGATCCCACATTCACATGCAGATAAAACAGGCGAAAATGGGGAGCAGGACTGATTGCACAACTCAGGGTCCCAGTGTGGGGAAATAAAGCCTCAAACCACTGATTGAAAACACCTGTGGGGATTGACGTGCTGGGAGAAACTCCCAGCTTCACAGGAGAGTTCCTTGGAGAGATTCGCAGGGTCCTAGAATGTACACAACCCAACTTACAGGGGAATTAGTGGACCAGAAGAAAGAAAGAAACATCCAATCAGAAAAGAGTGAAGAAACAGGAATTCAGAAAAAAATGAAGAGAGGCTTAGAAACTTCCAGGACATCTTTAAACGTTCCAACATCTGAATTATAGGAGAAGGAGAAGAGGAAGAGCAACAAGTGGAAAAGTTATTTGAATAAATAATAAAGGAAAACTTCCCCAATCTGGCAAAGGAAATAGACTTCCAGGATGTCCAGGAAGCTCAGAGAGTCCCAAAGAAGTTGCACCCAAGGAAGCACACACCAAGGCACATCATAATTACATTAGCGAAGATTAAAATTAAGGAGAGAATCCTAGAAGCAGCAAGAGAAAAGGAGGCAGTTATCTACAAAGGAGTTCCCATCAGACTGTCAGCTGATTTCTCAAAAGACAACTTATAGGCAAGAAGGGGCTGGAAAGTATTCCAACTCATGAAAGGTAGGGACCTACATCCAACATTGCTCTATCCAGCAAAGCTATCATTTAGAATGGAAGGGCAGATAAAGCACTTCTCAGATAAGGTCAAGTTAAAGGAGTTCATCATCACCAAGCCCTTATTTTATGAAGTGTTAAAGGGACTTATCTAGGAAAAGAAGATAAAAAAAAACCATGTATAGTAAAATGACAGCAAACCCACAATTATTAACAACCACACCAAAACCAAAAACAAACTAAGCAAACAACTAGAACAGGAACAGAACCTCAGAAATGGAGATCACATGGAGGGTTAGCAACAGGGGAGTGGGAGGAGGAGAGAAGGGGAAGGTACAGAGAATAAATAGCATAGATGGTAGGCAGAAAATAGACAGGAGGAGGGCAAGAATAGTATGGGAAATGTAGAAGCCAAGAACTTATAAGTATGACACATGGACATGAACTAAAGGAGGGGAATGTGGGTGGGAGGGGGTGTGCAGGGTGGAGGGGAGTGAAGGGATGGAAATGGGACAACTGTAATAGCATAATCAATAAAATATATTTAAAAAGGATTACTGAATGGTTGAGTGAAGTGGGGTATACTTGTATGAACTCTGATCTTAGCATATGCTGTCTCCTGCTTTGACAGGTGGTGGTATGGTCATGATTTAGTTTACATTGTGTGTGTTTAATTATGATTTTGGAATGGGTGTGATCTAGTGGGAATCATGGCATGGATTTAGACTTTCTTGTCCAGTGCTGGCTCATGAGTGAGACTCTTGTGGCTTGGATCTTGTTAGGAGTATGGATTTTCCTTTGCTGAGTAATGATATGGATATAGACCTTAATCTGGATAGGAGAAGTCCTACTGATCTTCTATGTGTTAGAAAGTTGTCTGCTCAGTGGTTTTGAGAGCAAATGTCTGCATAAGGGTCCTGAATTAGGCAGAGGGCCATGAGCCAGCTCACTGGCTGGTAGGGTTAAGGACTGAGGATTGTCTGATGGCTCCTTTGTATTGGGCTAAGGCATGGTATGTGAAGGAATCCTGGACTGAGCAGGGACCATGCATAGTTGCTTGGTTGTAGTACATTTATGAGCTCTGCTCTTCACAGGAAAATATAATTTAATAGAAAAAAATCAGTCAAGAAAAAGGGGTTATTCAAAATAAATTTGATGAAATGTCACTTAAAATTATTGCTGCAAAAATTCTAATAAGATGCCAACAAAGAGAATACCATCATGCATTAACCATTACCAAGTGGAACTCATTCTAGAAATGTGATGATGCTTCAGTATGATGAAATATATAAGTATTATATTTATTATATTAATAGGTGAAATGTAGAAAACATATGATCCTTTTGATATATGCCCCCAAAGGCACCTGAGATAATTCAATGTTTCCTTATGATATTATTCTGTAAAACCTTAGTGAAACAGGAATAGATTGTGCCTTAACATGATGAAAAGAAACTGACTTCCAACAGCCAGATTATCTTTCTTTTTTTTTTTTTAAATACATCTTGTTTGCTCATTTATGGCTTGAGTAGCAAGCAACTGACTATGCCTTAAAGCATACTGTTATAGCTTAGAATTTTCTTAAAAAAATCTTTAATTTTTAACAATCTCCTGAATTAGAGAATGATGACCTTTTGATATCTGGCTCTGAATGAAGGCTGGGATGCTGACCCTAAAGACAAGTGTGTTGTGTACATCTGTGTAAATAAAGTTGCCTTGGAAACCCTTTAGCAGGCTGAATTAGAGCTGAATTCCCCGGTAGAAGTGAGGCAGCTGCCGGAGCAGGACAGTATTTTTGTGGGCTGAGAATGTGAGAGAGAAAGTGTGTGTCACCATAAAGACATAGAACTGATAGTCTGATGTGATGAATCGTCTGGGCTGGTGGTAGTGTGTGTGTGTGTGTGTGTGTGTGTGTGTGTGTGTGTGTGTGTGTGAGAGAGAGAGAGAGAGAGAGAGAGAGAGAGAGAGGGAGAGAGGGAGAGGGAGAGGGGGAGAGGGAGAGAGGGAGAGAGGGAGAGAGAGAGATATGGGGCGACTGTGTCAGAACAGAAAGCATCTGTCCACCTGGCAGTAGTACAGCCAAATACTAAATACTGAGAACTGTGGTGGAGAAATATTGGTTATTTTATTATGAATTGTGACACCCAAGAGAATGGGAAGCTAATGTTCAAAACCTCAAACTCTCCAATGGATGTCGTTTAGGTTACAGATGATAAAGTGCAAAATCACAAGACACTGGTTTAGAGATTCGGGGTCATGCTGAGAACTGATTGGTCACAGGTGAGGTCAGGGTAATAAACCATTTTTCAGGTCTTAAGGACAGTTTTGATGTCTATTGCAGACCCTCTGTCCAATCTCATGGGAAAGTAGCCAGGGGGTCATTCCACTTCAGGGCTTAGGAACTGAAACATAATTTAGGTCAAGGTGTTATCTTTATCCTGCCGGAGGTTCAGACCTTGTGACCATTAGTCAGGTCTGGGCTGTTATCTTTTGCTACCTCAGGGGATTGCTGATTATCCCAGGGAAATGCTTGATGTCTGGGGCAGGCTCAGGGTAAGGAGGCAACCCTTGGAGTCTATCTGATACCTGAAATATTTAAAAGATACCACAAAGATCAGGACATGAGGAAGCTTAGGTGAAGCCTTCACTAGGATAGATGAAATAGATGAGATGGACTAGACTGAAATACCTCAAGATCTCAGTTCTTACTCTGCATTTTCCTTACCACCTAGGTTTCAACTATTCAGTTTGCTAGTTTAATGACATCCTTTGTTTTTGGTTTCCTATTATATGCACATGTTAACATTTAAAAATAAATGTTATTTTAAAATCCTAAAAAATGATGTCCTTTGACTCCCACTTATGCCCTATGCACCAGTCATTGAGCTTATTCTACATTTCTCCTTTGCTCCTAATTTAAGCTGTATTACTACTTTGTCAGAGAATTTTCTTCAACTCTTATCTTCATATTTGTTCTAACCTTATATTTATAATTAAGCCTATTCAATTCTCATTATCTATTCTTTTGCCAAAATTTTCCTATCTTCTCTTAATTGGATGAAACTTGGCCCTTGGTAAAATCCTCAGCAAGAGTTCCTGAATACAAAATTTCTTGAGTTCTGAAAGTTTAAAACAAAAATCATTGGCTTACACTTTTTAGTTGAGTTAAAGAATTTTTTTTTTTTTCTGCTCTGGCTGGTGTGGCTCAGTGGATTGAGTGTAGGCCTGCAAACAAAGGTCACTGGTTCAATTTCCAGTCAGGGCACATGACTGCGTTGTGGGCCAGGTTCCCTCTCTTTCTCCCTCCCCTCCTCTCTAAAATAAAAAAAAGTTTTTTCCCACTCATACTCTTTATAATCTGTCATTTACTTTAACGTCACCTGCTTTTCATTCTTGTAGGTCACTTTTTTATTTTTCATTTTTTTTACCTGTAGACACAAAGGATTTTTTTCTTTATCATTAATGTCTGTTTTACTGTGTCAAAGATGACAGGGAATTTTCCCAATTGCACAACAGGCTATTTAAATATGCAGAATCATGCATTCTTTTATTTCCAGAAATTTTAAAAAATTTAATATCCAATATTAGTTGTTTCATTATTTGCTTTTTTAAAAAGAGATTTCTGATATATTTTTTCTTTCAATTTCTTCTTTACTTCTTTATTTTGTTTTGGTTCTCTTGACACTTTAATTTTCATTCTTTCTTTTCCTTATTTTCTTCCCTTTCTTTCCCATTTCAGTCGTATCTATTCTCCTTGGATGCTTTTTCATTTAGTCTTCTGAAGATGATTTTGACTTTTTCTTCAATTTCTTGTTCAAAATTTTTATTGTTTATGCTATTACAGTTTCTCAATTTTCCCCCTTTGCCCCCCTCACCCCAGCATCTCCTTCCCACAGGCAATCCTCACAACATTGTTCATGTCCTGGGATGATGCATATATGTCCTTTGAGTAATCCCTTCACCTACTTCAACCAGTCCCAACCTCCCCTGCCCTTCTTACAGCTGTCAGTCTGTTCCTTGTTTCTGTGCCTCTGATTCTATTTTGCTTTTTAGTTTATTTCATTCCTTAGATTCCCCTTATAGCTGAGATCATATGGTATTTGTCTCTCACTAACTGGCTTATTTCACTTAGCATAATAGTCTCCAGTTCCATCCATGTTGTTGCAAAAGATACGGATTCTTTCTTTTTTACTGCTGTGTAGTATTCCATTGGGTAAATGTTCCATACTTGTTTTTTTCCATTCA
This sequence comes from Tonatia bakeri, assembly GCA_004024845.1. Lineage (NCBI taxonomy): Eukaryota > Metazoa > Chordata > Mammalia > Chiroptera > Phyllostomidae > Tonatia > Tonatia bakeri. The sequence continues at coordinate 13,227 of PVIA01015905.1, read as the reverse complement.
TCTACTGATGGTCACTTAGACTGTTTTCAAATCTTAGCTATTTTAAATAGCACTGCTACGAATGTAGAGGTGCATATATTCTTTCAAATTGGTGTATCAGCATTCTTTGGAAATATTCCTAGAAGTGGAACCACTGAGTCAAAAGGCAGTTCTATTTTCAATTTTGTGAGGAAACTCCATACTGTTTTCCAGAGTGAATTTACCAGTCTGCATTCCCAATAAACTGCACTAGGGTTCCCTTTTCCCCACATCCTCTCTAGCACTTATTATTTGTTGATTCATTAATGATAGCCATTTTGACAGGTGTGCAGTGATTTCTCACTGTGGTTTTAATTAGCATCTCTCTGATGGCTAGTGATGTTGAGCATTTTTTTCATATGTTTATGGACCATCTGTATTTCCTCCTTGGAGGAGTGTGTATTCAGGTCCTTTGTCCATTTTTAAATTGGAGTGTTTTCTTCCTGATGCTGAGCCATGTGGGTTCTTTTTTTCCTTTTTTTTTTTTTAATTATTGTATTTTAATTGCACCACAAGTATAGTTTTCTGCCTTTTACCTTATCCCAGCCCACCCCTCCAGCCCTCCCCACCTCCCTCCCTTTTCCACCCTGCCCCTTGATTTTGTCCATGTGTCCTTTATACTTGCTCCTGCAGAGCCTTCCCCTTTTCCCCTGAAATTCCCTCCCCTCTCCCCTCTGGTCACTGTCAGCCTGTTCTCTATTTCAGTGTCTGGTTATATTTTGCTGGTTTGCTTGTTCAGTTGTATCAGGTATCAGGACTTTGTTTCTTTTTACAGGTGAATAATATCCTATTATATGGATATACCATAATTTGTTTATCCATTATTCAGTTGATAGACACATGGGTTGTTTCTACTTTTGGGGTATTGTGAATAATGCTACTATGAACATTTATGCATACATTTTATGTGAACATGTGTTTTCATTCCTTTTGTGTATATACCTAGAAGTGAAATTCCTGGGGCATATGCGAACTCTATATTTAACATTTTGAGAAATGGCCTAGTTGTTTTCCAAACTAGCTGTACAATTTTATAATCCCATCAGGAATGTATGAGGGCTCCCATTTTTCCACATCCTTGCCAAAATTTGTTATTGTCTGCTTTTAAAGGTTATTTTATTCATTATGCTATTATAGTTGTCCCAATTTTATTCTCCCCTTTATCTCCCCTCTGCCCTGTACTCCCCTACCCTCCAGCATTGCCCCCTTCCCTTAGTTCATGTCCATGGGTTGTACATAGAAGTTCTTTGGCTTCTCTATTTCCTATACTATTCTTAACTTCTCCCTGTCTATTTTGTATCTACTAATTATGATTCTTGTTCCCTGTACCTTCCCCCCATTTTCCCCCTCCCCCTTCCCACTGACAACCCTCAATGTGATCTCCATTTCTCTGATTCTGTTCCTGTTCTATTTGTGTGCTTTGTTTTTGTTTTATAGGTTCAGTTGTTGAGAGTTGTGAGTTTGTTGTCATTTTATTATTCATAGTTTTTGATCTTCTATTTCTTAGATAAGTCCCTTTAACATTTCATGTTATAAGAGCTTGGCGATGATGAATTCCTTTATCTTAACCTTATCAGGAAAGCACTTTATCTGCTCTTCCATTCTAAATGAAAGCTTTGCTGGATAGAGTTATCTTGGTTGTAGATTCTTGCGTTTCATCACTTGAATACTTCTTGTCAGCCCCTTCTTGCCTGTAAGGCTTCTTTTGAGAAATCAGCTGACTGTGTTATGGGAACTCCTTTATAGATGTATGTCTTTTGTCTTGCTGCTTTGAAGATTCTCTCCTTGTCTTTAACCTTGGGTAACTTAATTATGATGTGCCTTGGTGTGTTCCTCCTTGGGTCCAATTTCTTTGAGACTCTCTGGGCTTCCTGAAAGTCTATTTCCTTCACCAGATTGGCGGTGTTTTCCTTCATTATTTATTCAAATAAGTTTTCCATTTCTTGCTCTTCCTCTTCTCCTTCTGACAGCCCTATGATTCAGATGTTGGAGCTTTTAAATTTTCCCAGAGGTTCCTAAGCCTCTCTTCATTTTTTTTTTTTTGAATTCTTGTTTCTTCATTCTGTTCCAGTTGGATACTTACTCTTCCTTTTGTTCCAAATCGTTAATTTGAATCCTAGTTTCTTTCCCTTCACTATTGGTTCCCTGTATATTTTGCTTTATTTCACTTTGGGTAGCCTTCATTTGTGACCAAGCTCAATCAATTCTTAGAGCATTCTGACTACCAGTGTTTTGTACTCTGCATCAGACATGTTGTTTATCTTCTCATCACTTAGTTCTTTTTCTGGAGTTTTGATCTCTTTTCTTTTGGGCCATATTTCTTTGTCTTAGTGCACCTGTTATGTTATAAGGGGTGGAGCCTTAGGTATTCACCAGGGTGGGGCAATCCTCTTTGCTGTGTTGTGTCGCAGTCCGGATGAATGTTTCTTCTTTAACTCCTTGGTTATTGGACTTCCATACAGTTCAATTTTCTGGCTGTTCTGGTTGCTTTTTGCTTTTAAATTTGTCATTGTACTTCTTTAGGTTGTGTAAGGAGGCAAAGTGTATCGACCTATGCTTCCATCTTGCCTGTAAGTGAGTGTAAATATATGTCAATAAAGAAAGTAAAATGAAAATGTTTTAGACAAAAAAAAACAAACCCTGAAACAATTTATTACCAGAAGATACTTATTAAAGGAAATTTTAAACACTCTCTTCAGGCAAAAGGAAAATGATCCCAGAGAGAAACTCAGAAATATAGTAGCAAGGACTGTTAAACAAAGAAAGTGGTAAATATATGGGTACTAAATAAACACTGGATAAAATACCAATAATCAAATGTTGTGAAACATATGTAAATATGTATTTAAGATAAATTACAACATACAGTTACAATTTTGCAAGATAAAAAGTTCTATAATCTGTTCCATAAGATTAGTATAATTAACACTATTGAACAGTACACTTAAAGATGGTTAATGTGGTAAGTTTAATGTTATGTGCTTTTTACTAGCAATAAAATTAATGATAACAATAGCACATAAGTTGGGAAGAAGTTAGATGGGTTTAACTGGGCTAAGGTATTTGCATTGTCTGGGAGAAGGGGAAAGGTAAAATTACTATTAGACGTTGATAAGGTAAGATGTATATTTTAATTTCTAACCATCAAAAGAATTTTTTAAATGGTATAACCTTGAAACTGATGGGAGTGGTGAATGAATGATTTTTAATGTAACTAATCCAAAAGAGAAAAAATAAACAATAAAAGGGAATACATAACAGTTGGCATAAAGAGGCAGTACATTAAAAAGATAAATGCATGCTCATTAAATTAAATGTAAATTGACTAAATGCCTTCATTAAAAATAAAGATTAACACACACATATACTACATGCTTTAACAAGGGACACATCTATTAGAAAAGGATACAGAAAGGTTGAAAGTTTAAAAATATGGAGAAAGATATTTCATTCAAACACTACCCAAAAGAAAGCTAACATAAGCTATATTAATATCAGACAAAATAAACTTTAAATTTAAAATTATTACTCATAGTCATCCTATTTACCAGGAAGATATAATGATTCTAACTATTTGTGCACCCAATAATGTGGTCTCACAATATATAATGAAAAATTGACAGAACTACAAAGAGATATAGACTAACCAATCACACTGGTAATTTTAATCTCTTGCTCATGTTGTGTCTGTGGTAGATGTTGCAGCTCCTCTGTAAACCCACTGGGTAACCTTGGTGACTAAGTTCCAGTAATACCACCTCCTGCCTTCCATCCCCCAGGCTAGGGGCAGTAGCTGCTCCCTGCTACTCCAAGCTGCCACTCATTGTCCCCCATTTGGTTTATATGCTCTTCCATTACCTGTGTAATCAATTCCCTGTATTATTATGGTCCCTGTTCTATTTCAAATACTCAGAGAAGCTTCTACTTTCTGGTTGGCCATAGACTGATACCCTTACAAAGGAAAATGAACTAGGATTAGACTTTTCACCTATGACACAGAAAGCTAGAAAACATTGGAATACCATCTACAGAATGTTGGGAGAACTACTAGCTAAAAATACTATACCTAACTATGGAAGGTTGCTCCTAAATTGGCTCTTACTGATCCCCACCTCCTGCACTTGTGTGTGTGTTAGATCTAATGACTTGCTTATAACAGCCTATGGCAAAAGTGATGGGCTGTCACTTTCATAATTAGGTTATAAAAGACTGTGGCTTCTGTCTTGTTTACATTCTCTCTCTGGCTCTCCTTGTGTGATTACTCTGATGTAGAGATCTACCTGGTGAGGAACTCAGGTCCTCATTCCAATAGCCAGAGAGAAAGTGAATGAGTGAGCTTGGAAGTGGATCCTGTCCCAGCTGAGCCTTGGGATGGTCTGTAGCCCCAGCTGATGCCTTGATTGTCACCTGTCAGAGACCCTCTGTGGACACCTTGATTGCATTCTTATGTGGGATTCTGAAGCAGATGATTCAGTTAGGCCATGTTTGTATTCCTGACCTGCAGAAACTGTGGTATCATAAATGTGCGTTGTTTAAGCCAATAAGTTTTATTTTTTAAAAAAATAGAATTCAAGATTAAAAGTAATGAAAATGACAAAAAGGGCTCAAATTGTTCAATCTTTGATGAAGAGGTGAAGCATAAACATGTATGTAGTAAATTATTATAGCAGCTTAAGATTTAAAGCCAAAAAGCTTAGAATTCATAAAGATTTTGATAAAAAACACAGTCATAATGGAAGATTACAATATACCTGCTTCAGAATTTAATTGATCAAGTAGACAAAAAATAAACTGGAGAGGAACTAGAGTTCTAGCCATGATGGAAGCGTAGGTAGAGACCCTTCGCTTCCTTGAACAACCAAAAGGAGGACAACAACCAATCTGAAATCAATAAACAACCAAAAGCACCAGAAAATCTAACTGCATGGAACTCCAAAACAACCAAGAAATTAAAGAAAAAATCAACCAGAACAACCAGACTGGTAAGGCAGCAGACCTGGCCAGCTGTCTCAGAAAAACTGTAGTGACTCGTGGACATTGGGGGCAGGGATAGCTGCCCAGCTCTGCTGGCTGCATGGGTTGGGGGGGATGACTTAAGGGAACTCAGAGGTGGCTGTGGCCTATGACTGGGGTTGCTGAGGTGGGAGTTTCTCCCAGTCTCACAGGAGAGTCTGAGAGCCTATTGAAAAGTACTCTAGAGATGAGCAGGTGAGCCACACCATTCCCTCTCTGGCCCCTCCCCCACAGGCAGTGCCACTGCACAGCAAAGAGGGTTGCCCTGCCCAGGTGAATACCTAAGACCCTGCCCTCTTACAACCTATCAGCTGCACCAAGGCAAAAAAATATGGCCCAAATGAAAGAACAGGGTAGAACCTCAGAAAGAGAGCTAAGCGAGGAGGAGATCGCCAACTTATCTGTTGGAGAATTTAAAGCCCTGGTAATCAAAATGCTAACAGATGTGATAGACTTTGGTCAAAAAATGAAAAAAAAAAAAAACAAATGAAGGATACCCAAAGTGAAATAAAGCAGAATGTTCAGGGAACCAACAGTGACAGGAAGGAAACCAGGACTCAAAGCAACGATTTGGAACAAAAGGGAAAAATAAACATCCATCCAGATCAAAATGAAGAAATAAGAATTCGAAAAAGTGAAGAGACTCTTACAAACCTCTGGGACAACCTGAAATGTTCCAACGTCCAAATTGTAGGGCTGCCAGAAGGAGAAGAACAACAGCAAGAAGTTGAAAACTTATTTGAACAAATAATGAAGGAAAACTTCCCCAATCTGGTGAAGGAAATAGACATCCAGGAAGTCCAGGAAGCCCAGAGAGTCCCAAGGAAGTAGGACCTAAAGAGGAACACACCAAGGCACATCATCATTAAGTTGCTCAAGATTAAAGATAAGGAGAGAATCTTAAAAGCCACAAGAGAAAAGGAAAGAGTTACCTACAGAGGAGTGTCCATTAGACTATCAGCTGATTTCTCAAAAGAAGCCTTACAGGCAAGAAGGGACTGGAAAGAAGCATATGAAGCCATGAAAGGCAAGGACCTACATCCAAGATTACTCTATCCAGCAAAGCTTTCATTTAGAATGGAAGGTCAGATAAAGTGCTTCTCAGATAAGGTCAAGTGAAAGGAGTTCACCATCACCAAGCCATTATTATATGAAATGTTAAAGGGATTTATGTAAGAAAAAGAAGATCAAAACTATGAACAGTAAAATGACAACAAACTCACAGCTATCAGCAAATGAACCTAAAAGAAAACAAAAACAACAAAAACAAAAACTAAGCAAACAACCAGAACAGGAACAGAATCAGAGAAATAGACATCACATGGAAGGAGTTCAGTGGGGAGGGGGAAGGGAGGAATAGGGGGAAAAGGTACAGGGAAGAAGCATGGTTAGTAGGCATATGGTAGACAGGGAGAGATAAAAAATGGTATGGGAAACAGAGGACTCAAAGAACTTATGTGCAGAACCCATGGATGTGGACTAAGTGGGGGGGTATGGTGGAGGGTTGGGGGAGCAGGGCAGAGGAGGAATAGAGAGGAAAAATTGGGAAAGGAGTAATAGCATAATCAATAAAAATATTTAAAAAATAAGCTAGAGAGTAGATGATTCGATTAATATAACCAACAAGCTCAATGTATAACCAGATATGTGTTTATACACATCTAAAAATGTAAATTATTTTCTAATGTCCATTAATTGGGTACTTTACCACAGAAGCAAAACTTCACTGATTTAAAAGAGATTTTAGAGACTATATTTTCTCATTATCATCTAGTAAAATTAGAAATAAATAAAAACTTCCAGCCAAGATGGAGGCATAGGTGGACTCACCGTACCTCCACGCACAACCAAGATAGGGACAACAACAGAAAATTGATCTGAATGAAAGTTGCATAACCAGGAAGTTGAATTAGACCCGTGCATCCAGACCGGTAGGAGGGGCGGAGATGAGCAGCCAGGCACGGGTCGCAGCGCTGCGAGCAGAGAGCAGTGGGACCAGGCGCGTATGGCATCCCGGGCACACAAGACCGCAGCAGGTGGACCCTGAGTACGTAGGCAGCAGCTGGCAGACCCCGGCCCAGGGGTGGCAACCAGCACCAGCAGACCCAGTGAGGCGGTGATTGTGAAGCAAGGCAGTGCGCGCAACCCAGAATCGCAGCACTGGGAAATAGAGCCTTGGGACGCTGATGGAGGACACCTGTGGGAGTTGAGACACACAGAGTGACACCCAGCCTCACAGGAGAGGTCCTTAGAGGGTCCCATAGCGTGCACAAACCCGCCCACATGAGAATTGGCACCAGAGGGGCCCAGTTTGCTTGGGGGAAGCAGCAGAGGGGACTGAAGACCCACAGAAAATGGAGCAACCGCCTTTGTTCCCTCTCGACCCTGCCCCAACATACAACGTCACAACCCAGTGACTGGGGTGCCCCGCCCTGGTGAACACCTAAGGCTCCACCCCTCACCGTAACAGGTGCGACCAGACAAAAAAAAAAAAAAGAGAGAGAGATGGCTCAAACAGAAGAACAAATCAAAGCCCCAAACCCATCCTTTTAAGCAACCAAAAGATAGCTAACCTATCAGATGCACAGTTCAAAACACTGGTGATCAGGATGCTCACAGAATTGGTTGATTTTGGTTGCAAATTAGATGAACAAATGTGGGCTAGCATAAGAGAAATGAAGGAAAATGCACAGGGAACCAATAGTGATGGAAAGGAAACTGGGACTCAAAACAATAGAGTGGACCAGAAGAAAGAAAGAAACAACCAAACAGGAAAGAATGGAGAAATAAGAATTCAAAAAGTGAGGAGAAGCTTAGGAACCTCCAAGACATTTTTAAATGTTCCAACCGAATTATAGGGGTACCAGAAGGAGAAGAGGAAGAGCAATAGATTGAAATCTTATTTGAACAAATAATGAAAGAGAACTTCCCCATTCTGGCAAAGGAAATAGACTTCCAGGAAGTCCAGGAAGCTCAGAGAGTCCCAAAGAAGTTGGACCCAAGGAGGAACACACCAAGGCACATCATAATTACATTAGCCAAGGTAAAAATGAAAGA
>PVIA01015904.1:0-20932 GCA_004024845.1 Tonatia bakeri | reverse complement strand
CTGACTGGGAATCGAACCTGCGATGCCTGGTTCGCAGCCCGCTCAATCCACTGAGCTACGCCAGCCAGGGCTTTTTCTTTCTTAAGATTTTATTTTTAGAGAGGGGAGGGAGAAAGAGAGAGAGACAGAAACATCAATGTGCGGTTGCTGGGGGCTGTGGCCTGCAATCCAGGCATGTGCCCTGACTGGGAATCGAACTTGCAACCCGAGCTCAATCCACTGAGCTACACCAGCCAGGGCTAACACATCACTTCTTATTGGGCGATGAGCTCCCTCATGTAACCCTTCCATTTTGAGCTACATGGTGACGTAAACCCAAGCCCCCTGAAATGTCCTATTTTTAAATTTTTATTTAAGATAGTGACATAAAGACTTCTTCCTGTCTCTTTATTTGGGGGGTAGGGGAAGCTACTGTCTCTTAATTATTTTTATTTTTTTTGAAATTGAAGTACCGGTATTCCGATGTAGATATAGGTAAATAAGTATACACGTCTTAAGTGTACAGCTTGATGAATTAACATATGTGTCATTCATGTATATATAGTGTAACCACCACCTGATCAAGATATCGAACATTTCTAGCATCTAGCAAGCTCGATACAAAGTCAATATTCCCCTCCAAATGTCATCCGTACTCGGAGCTCTATTGCCATAAAGAAGTTTAGCTTGTTTTGGCCGGTCATGTGCGTAGAATCATACTGTGTATACTCTTACATCTGACCTCTCACTCAACGTTACATCTGAGACATCATGTTACATATAGTTCATTCCTTTTCATTGCTATGTAGTATTCCATTGCAGAAGTGTACCACTATTTATGCTTTCTATTTCTTTCTTTTCTCAGTGTTCACATTTTAAAAAATATTTTATTCATTTATTTTTAGAGGAAGGGAGGGAGAAAGAGAGGGAGAGAAACATCAATGTGTGGTTGCCTCTCACGGGCCCCTCACTGGGGACCTGGCCCACAATTCAGGCATGAGCCCTGACTGGGAATCGAACCAGCGACCCTTTGGTTCTTAGGTTGGCATTCAGTCCACTGAGCCACACTAGCCCGGGCTCAGTGTTCACATTATTATTGAGTGGTATAAAATATATGTGGCTGACATTGTTACTTTCTTTTATTTAAAAAAATACTGTATTTATTTTTAGACAGAGGGGAAGGGAGGGAGAAAGACAGGGAGAGAAACAGTAATGTGTGGTTGTCTGTCATGCACCCCCTACTGGGGACCTGGCCCGCAACCTAGGCATGTTCCCTGATCAGGGAATTGAACCTCCAACCCTTTGGTTTGCAAGTCAGCGCTCAACCCACAGAACCACACCAGCCAAGTCTTATTGTTGTTACTTTCATTTGCAGATAGCAGAGTTGGGAAGCAAAAAACCTTTTTATGATTTTATTTATTTTTTTTTAGAGAGAGGAGAAGGTAGGGAGAAAGAGAGGGAGAGAAACATCAGCATGTTGTTGCCTCTCACACGCCCCCTACTGGGGACCTGGCCTACAACCCAGGCGTGTGCCCTGCCTGACTGGGAATCCAACGGTTGACACTTTGGTTCACAGCCCGGGCTCAATCCACTGAGCGACACCTGCCAAGGCATGTACTTGATTTTTTTTTTTAAGATTTTATTTGTTTATTTTTAGAGAGGGAAGGGAGCGGGGGAGAGAGAGAGAGAGAAACATCAGTGTGCGGTTGCTGGGGGCCACGGCCTGCAACCTAGGCATGTGCCCTGACTGGGAATCGAACCTGCGATGCCTGGTTCGCAGCCCGCGCTCAATCCACTGAGCTACACCAGCCAGGGCTATTTTTTAATCAAGATTATTTGTCATCACATTACTCACATCCAGGCTTCTGCAGGTCTGGAGTTTTCTGCCCACTGGATAGGAGTGTGCAGTGGGAATTCAGTTGATAACATTTTATTTTATTTATTTATTATTTTTTAAAGATTTTATGTATTTATTTTTAGAGAGAGGGGAAGGAAGAGAGAAAGAGAGAGAGAGAAACATCGATTGGTTGCCTCTCCAGTGCCCCCAACTGGGCACCTAGCCCACAACCCAGGCATGTGCCCTGACTGGAAATCGAACTGGTGACCCTTTGGTTCACAGGCCAGCACTCAATCCAGTGAGCCACACCAGCCAGGACCAGTTGATAACATTTTATTAAAAAAAAAAAAGAAAAGAATCAGCATAGGCAAGCTGTCTTAGTCTTCAGGATTTCTAGATTTTGGCCTTGGAGAAAGTCAGGATCTTTCCATGGCCTGGGTCCTCAAATATTCTTCTAGTCCTCAAAAGTGGAATCCTTTATTTTCTCATACTTTGATTCCAGGGACACTTTATTCATTTTTAGTTTCTTTTTTTTTTTCTAATTCAGGATAAATTCTAATCTTTACGGCATCATAACGGATGTGTGAACATTTATAAAGTCAAAAAGAACCTCCACCAATCAACAACACGGGGACCCTGTAGGGGAGGGTCTTGTTCTTGCGCGAGGTGCGCGTTGCCACGTGTAAACAGGTCTTAACTTCAGACCCGCCTGGACACCCAGCCGAGCGGGCCCAGCACGGCCTCCCAAATCTCAGCGGCCCAAGTTCTCTCCCAGACAGGACATCCTAGGCTCAGCTTCTTTCCTCTTCCTTCCTATTTTTAATGGGCATTTGTGTTGTTTCCATTTTTTTTTTTACTATTATGAATAAAGTTGTTTCACACATTCTTGTGCATTCATTCCTTCTAGGTATGTTTCCAGGGGTGGAATTCCTAGACTAGGATATAAATATATTGAACATTAATTGCCAAATGGTGTTGCCAGTGTTTTTGGATTTTGGCCATTAGAATAAGTGTGTAGCCCTGGCTGGTGTGGCTGAATGGACTGGGTGCCAGCCTGAGAAACAAAGGGTCGCTGGTTCAATTCCCAGTCAGGGCTCATGCCTGGGTTGTGGGCCAGGTCCCCAGTGAGGGGCCCGTGAGAGGCAACCACACACTGATGTTTCTCTCCCTCTCTCCTTCTCTTCCCCTCTCTCTAAAAATAAATAAAATCTTTAATAAAAAATAAATAAAAAGCATAATATGCCCAAAATGTTGCTTATAAAAAAAAATAAGTGTGTAGTGTTACCTCACTGTTTTAATTTGCAATTCTTTAATGGCTTTTATGTTGAATATCTTTTCATTGCTTAGTTGCCAGGTGTATATCTTGTTTTAAAGATTTTATTTATTTTTAGATAGAAAGGGAAGGAGAAAGAAAGGGGGAGAAACATCAATGTGTGGTTGCCTCCCACATACCCCTTTGCTGGGGACCTGGCCCACAACCCAGGGACGTGCCCTGATGGGAATCGAACCCATTACCCTTTGCTTCTTGGGCCGGCACTCAACCCACTGAGCCACACCCGCCACAGCCATATGTATATCTTTTTGGGTGAGATGTCTGTACAGATTTTTGTCCCACTTATCAATCGGGTTTTTTTTGTTGGTGGTGAGTTTTTAGAGTTCTTTGTATAATGTGGATAATAGTCCCATATCAGATGTGTGTTTTGCAAATGTTTTCTCCCCGTCTGTGGCTTGTCTTCTCATTCTCTTGAAAATTTGTCTTTTCCAGAGCAGAAGTGTTTATTTTATTTTATTTTAATAAAGTCCAGTTTATCAATTATATGCTAGTAGGTCACACCATTGGTCTTGTGTCTAAAAAGTCACTACCACCCTGACCGGTGTGGCTCAGTTGGTTGGGCGTCATCCTGCAAAGCGAAGGTCTCATTTGATTCCCGGGTCACATAGGAGAGGCAACTGGTAGACATTTCCCTCTCACGCTGATGCTTCTCTCCCTCTCTGTCTCCCATCGTTCCCCTCTCTCTAAAAATAAATAAATAAAATCTTAAAATAAATAAAAATTAAAAAGTCACTGTGATACTCAAGATCATGTAGGTCTTCTCCCATGCTATATTTTAGTTTTATAGTTTTGTGATTTAGGTCTATGATCCATTTTGAGTTAGTTTTTTTGTGTGTGAAGGATAGAAGATCTATGTCTAGATTAATTTTTTTTTTTTGCACACCAATATCCAATTGTTACAGCACCATTGGTTGAAAAAACTATCTTTGCTCCATGGTATTGCCTTGGCTCCTTTGTTGAAACTTAGCTTCACTTAGAGCATAACTTCTCGGGGTACACAGGTCTTGGTTGGTTTCTTTCTCTCAACACTCTAAATATTTTTCTTTCTCTCTCCGTCTTGCTGGATGTAATTCTTATCTTTGCTCCTTTGTAGATAAGGAGTTTTTTCCCCTCTGGCTTCTGTTAAGATTTTTTCTTTATCTTGAACTTTCTAGAGTTTGAATATGAAAATCCTAAGTGTAGGATTTTTTGTTTGTTTATCATTTGCTTGTTTCTTTGGAGTTCACTGAGTCTCCTGGATCTGGAAATGCTCAGCCATTATTTCTTCAAGCATTGCTTTTTTATTTTTCCTTCTTCTCCTTGTGGTATTTCCATTATGTGTCTGTCACACCTTTTGCAGTTGTCCCACGGTCCTCGAACGTTCTGTTCTGCTGTGTTCTGTTTTCCTCTCTCTCCCTGTCAGACGTTGCTCTTTGCTTTTCAGTTTTGAAAATTTCCTTTGTCGTATCTTCAAGCTCGGAGATTTTTCCTCAGCCATGTTGTCTACTTATGAGCCCATCAAGGCATTCGTCATTTGTTACAGTGGTTTTTTTTTAAGTATATTTTATTGATTACGGTATTACAGTTGTCCCATTTTTTTCTCCCCTTTATTCCCCTCTGCCCTGTACTCCCCTTCGGACCAGCATCCCCCCCACCACCTTAGTTTCCATGTCCCTGGGTCATGCATACAAGTTCTTTGGCTTCAGTTCCATTTCCCATACTATTCTTAACCTTTCCCTGCCTATTTTGTGCCTGCCAATTATGCTTCTTATTCCCTGCACCTTCCCCCTCATCCTCCCCCTGCCTCCTCTGTGATGCCCCACTGATAACCCTCCACGTGATCTCCATTTCTGTGATTCTGTTCCTGTTCTAGTTGTTTGCTTAGTTTTTGTTTTTTAGGTTCAGTTGTTGATAGTTGTGAGTTTGCTGTCATTGTTCATGGTTTTTTATATTCCTTTTTTAGATAATCCCCTTTAATATTTCACATAACGAGGCCTCGGTGATAACGAACTCCTTTAACCTGACCTTATATGGGAAGCATGTTACAGTGTTTTTGATCCCTAGCGTTTCTTTTTTATTCTTTCCTTGAATTTTCATCTTTCTCGTTACCTTACCCACCGGATCCTACATGCAACCTACTTTTTCTATTAAATCCCTTAGCATATTAATCATCATGAATATGATATGATGATTAATCATCATGAACAAACCCCCTAGTCTGTTAATTCCGACATGCATGATCACATCTGACCGCAGTTCTGGTGCTTATTCTGCCTCTTCAGACTGTCTTTTCCCTTTTAGCGTGCTTTCTAATGACTTGTTGGAAGGCAGCTCTGCGGTCCTGGGTAAAGGGGCTGTGGTAAGTGGGTCTCCAGTACTGTGGGGGTAAGCTGTGGGGGTGCTGAAGCGTTCTCTAGTCTTAGGATTGGATCTCAGCTTTCTGATGAGCCTTTCTCCTCGACTGTGAACCTCACCAGCGCTTCTCAGCTTTCTTCCCCCCTTAGGTGGGACAGGATGGACATAAGGGCCTGGAGTTGGATATTTTTCTTTCTGGTTGAGTTTGGACCCGATAAAACCCCAGCAGTTTAGGCTCTGGTAAAATAGTTTCTCCTGAGGGCAAGCTTTGTTAAAAAGAACAGAATGCTCTGCCATATTTCAAAACAAATTTCCCCTTCTGCCTGTCAGAAGCACGAGGGGACTTTTCTGATGTTCATAGTGCGGATGCCACAGAGCTCTTGGAGATAAAGTTCACAAAAGTTTGGGGCCCCTCTATGACTGGCTCCGCCTGGAGTTTTGTGGGTTTTTTTTTAAATAAATTTATTTTTTATTTTTAGAGAGAGGGGAAAGATGGGAGAAAGAAAGGGAGAGAAACACCAGTGTATGAGAGATACATTGATCGGTTGCCTCTCGCACGCCCCCCACTAGGGACCTGGCCCACAACCCAGGCATGTGCCCTGACTGGGAATCGAACTCATGACCCTTTGGTTCACAGGCCGGCACTCAGTCCACTGAGCTACACCAGCCAGGGCTATTTTATTTTTTTAGGGAGAGGAGGAGGGAGGGAAAAAGAGAGGGAGAGAAACATTGATTTGGTTGCTTCTCCTGACTGGGAATGGAAACCTCAACATTTTACTTTGCGGGACGAGGCCCAACCAACTGAGCCACACCTGTCGGGGGCCCCTTTGGAGTGTTTAACTTTCAGACACGTCCACGCTAACCCTCCAGCGGCACGTCACTCACAGTTCAGGTTTTCCTCCCCCAGCGCTGGCTCCACTGCAGGTTTCTGCCCACGTAAGTGGTGACTCTATGTGCCGGGCTGGCTGTCTCTCATTTGAGGGGCAGCAGTCTGCCCTGTGAGCTCACTGCTCTGATAGCTCTTAAGAAGAGATGATTTTCCAGTTTGCTCAGCTTTCTGCTTGTTCATAGGACGGAGTAAAGACCTCTAGGCTTCTCACTCGCCTGACCAGAACCAGAACTCCTCTATTCCTTTTTGATGTTCTCTTTGGTTTTGTTTTCCCTTGCTAGATGACTTTATTTAATTTTTATAGTAACATATACACAACATAATACTTACCATCTTAACCATTTTAAGTGCCCCGTTCCATGGTATTGAGTAAATTCATAATGTGCTACCTTCATCTTGTAAAACGAAAGCTCTATGCCCATTAACCAATAACTCCCGAGCCCTGGCTGGGATGGCTCAGTGGATTGAGCGCGGGCTGCAAACCAAAAGCTCGCCAGTTCAATTCCCAGCCAGAGCACATGCCTGGGTTGAAGGCCAGGTCCCCACTAGGGGGCGTGTGAGAGGCAACCACACACTGATGTTTCTCTCCCTCTTTCCCTTCCCCTCTCTCTAAAGATAAATAAATACAAATCTTAAAAAACAAAACAAAACAATAACTCCCCATTCCTCCTCCCTCTAGCCCCTGGCAACCACCATTCTACTTTCTGTCTCTGTAGTTTTTTACTATTCTAAGTACTTCATATAAGTGGAATAATATATTTTGTCTGTTTGTGACTGGCTAATTTCACTGAGCATAATGTTCTTAAGTTTCACCCATATTGTACCATGTGTCAAAATTTCCTTCCTTTTTAAGGCTAAATAATATTTTGTTGTATGTATATACAACATTTTGCTTATCTACCCATCCATCAATGGACACTTGGATTCCTTCCATGTTTTAGCTCTTGTGAATAATGCTGCTGTGAACATGGGTGTATAAATATCTCTTTAAGACCCTGCTTTCAGTTCCTTAGGATACATAAGCTTTCAGTTGTTGATAGTTGTGAATTTGTTGCCCTTTTAATGTTCATAGTTTTGATCTTCTTTGCTTTCTTAAATAAGTCCCTTTAACCTTTCATGTAATAATGGTGTGGTGGTGATGGACTCCTTTAGCTTTACCTTGTCTGGGAAGCACTTTGTCTGCCCTTCCTTTCTAAACGGTAGCTTTGCCGGACAAAGTGACCTAAGTTGGAGGTTTTTGTTTTTCATCACTTTGAATACTTCTTGCCAGTCCCTTCTTGCCTGAAAAGTTCCTTTTGAGAAATCAGCTGATAGTCTAATGGGAACTCCCCTGTAGGTCACTCTCTGTTTTTCTCTTGCTGCTTGTAATATTCTCTCTTTATCTTTAACCTTTGGCACTTTAATTATGATGTGTCTTGGTATGGGTCTCTTTGGGTCCAACTTGTTTGGGACTCTCTGTGCTTCTTGCACTTGTACAGCTTCCTGGACTTGTATGTCTATTTCTTTTACTACATTAGGGAAGTTTTCTTTCATTATTTTTTCAAGTAAGTTTTCAATTTCTTGCTCTTCTTCTTTTCCTGGCACTCCTGTAATTAGGATGCTGGTACATTTAAACTTGTCCCGAGGTTCCTAAGCCTATCCTCATTTTTTTGAAATCTTTTTTCTCCCTGTTGTTCTCTTTTTTAAGGATTTTATTTATTTATCTGACAGTTCTGGTTGTCATTTGTTTTTGCGATATAGTTGTAATTCTCTCCGTGGTTGTGCAAGGAGGTAAAGTTTGCCCACCTATGCCTCCATCTTGACTGGAAGTCTGAAATCTTTCTTATTTTCTAACCTATGGTAATTATTTAATACTACATACCCTCTGAGCACTGACTGATTGCATCTTATAAATTTTGATATGTTTTTATCTTCATTTATTTCAAAATGTTTTCTAATTTCCTTTATGGCTTCATATTTGATTTGTGAGTTATTTAAAAGTGCTTTGCTAAGTTTCCAAATATTTGGAAGTTTTCCAGGTGTCTTTCTGATATTGGTTTCTATTGAATTCTATTGTGAACATAGAGTATACTTTCTATGATCTCATTTATTTTGTATTTGCTAAGGTTTGTTATATGGCCCACAATAAGGTCTATTTTAATGAGTGATCCACGTACAGACAAAGAGAATGTGTATTTTGCTATTGTCGGTCGGAATGTTCTATGAATATAAATTAGGCCAAATAGGTTGATAATGCTCTTCAAGTGTTCTATAGCCTTAATATTTTTTTTGTCTACTTGTTCTATGGATTATTGAGAGAGTGACTGTCATTTCCTGCTGTGATTGTGGGTTTATCTATATCTGTTTTCAGTTCCATTAGTTTTTGCTTTATGTACTTAAAACTGTTAAAAATGATATATGCCCTACTAAAATACATATTTAAATTAGTGTTACATATAAATAAATCTGGAGGAGTATCCTCTAAATTATGAATAGTGGTTCCTGGGAGGGCATGGGTATTGGAGGCTTTTGTTCTCTGTTCAATATTTCCACAATTTTAAGTGTTTTATAGTATACATATATCCTTTTTGAAATTTGAACGCATAAAGACATGTTTTATAGGAAACAGAGAGATGGGTGCATGCCTATGAATGCGTCCTCTCGGCCTGCAAAGCATTCTCTGGTTCATCTTGGAAAAAGGTCAGCTGGACGCTCTCTCCCCGTCCTGTTCTTGCCAAGCTCCCAGACCATGGTGCACACCTCCTGCTTCTGCTTCCTTACCAGCCCTTCCTGCCTCACCTCCTGTCACCTGGCATTGGGCCCAGGTGCCTGGAAACAACTTTCTCTTAAAAAAAAATTTTATCCTCACCCGAGGACATTTTTTTTCACGGCTCTTTAGGAGGGTGAGGAGACAGAGGGAAAGAGAGAGAAGCATTGATTGGTTGCCTTCTACTATGCACCCCTACCAGGGATCAAAGCCCACAACCCAGGCATGTGCCCTGATAAGGAATTGAACCAGTGACCCTTCAGTCTATGGGATGACACTCCAACCAATTAAGCCATACCAGCCAGATCTCTTTCTCTCTGTTTTTGAAAAAAAGATTTTATTTATATTTATTTTTAGAGAGAGGGGAAGAGAGGGAGAAAGAGAGGGAGAAAAACATCGACATGAGATGTCTGCCTCACCAGAGACCAACCAGGGACCAAACCTGAAACCCAGGCATGTACCCTGATGAGGAATCGAACTAGCGACATTTCGCTTCTCATTATGACACCCAACCAGTTAGAGCAAGAAACACCTTTCTAAAGTCACCATGTAGCCTGCCAACCCAGCAGGCTTTTCACCACATCATTTGACTTTGCTGAGCAATTTCACCCACTTTATCCTCAGGATATTTCTGGGATGTTTTCCATTTTCCAAACCCTTATTCCTTCAAGTCATTCCCCTCTTTTGTCACTGGGCTGGCTCTTACTTTACCCTCAGGAGTCAAAGCAAATATCTCTGTCTCCAGGAATCCTTGCCTAACCTTCTCCCCCTTCTGCTCCCACCACTCCCTGCAGCAGAGTAATTACCCTGGTTGAACACCTGACTCCAATGCTGACAGGTGGTCCTATGACAGTAGGGACTTATGTCCACCTGCCTGCTATTGACTCACTCACGTGCAGATTCCCATTTTGCCTCCCTGCAGCCAATCCCTCCTGTGTGCAGCTCCCGAGTGAATCACTTCATGTCCCCCACCCCCAGTTCAAGAACCTGCAATGACTCCCCAGTGCCTACTGAGTCAAGTCCAAACCCTTGCCCTTGGGTATATTTAACTACATCGACAGGAAAGATTTCTGTTCAGCGAGGGAGACAAAGTTAAGAGCAAGGAGACAAATTGGGGGAACACTTCTGTGGGGTTTAAGATCAACAAAGGACAGAATCTCCCAGGATCTCCTGTAAATCTACATCCAAAGGGCATCAATCTCAATTAAATATGACCAAATAATATGAAAAGATGATATCAGAGTAAATCTGAAAGAATAATCAGCAACACAGATATGCTTAAACTCTTAGTGAACAGAGAAATACCAGTTCAACGATAATGAGATGACACCTCGGTCAGATTAGCAAAAATCAGACATCCAGATAATGTCCCTCATATGAGAATATAGGAATCTGCTGCACTGCCCGTGGGAGCTTGGACTGGCGCAGGCATCGTAGAAAAAGGTGTGGCTGTATCTAGTCAAATTGAGACAGAAATATTTATATCCTATGACCTAGTAAATCTGCTCCTAGCTCCTAGGTATATAACCCACAGACATTCTTACCAGGTCAGTATGAGGACGGCACTGCAGCATCATTTGTGGAAGGGGAGTGAGCGTGGTGGGTGTCCCTCCCTGGAGGAGTGGAGAGGCCAGAGGTGGGGGACGCCCCACAGAGAACCACGCAGCAGTTAAAGCAACTCCACGTTCACAGAGCAGCCTGGCCGGCTAAAGTCACAGGGCTGGGAGAACAGAGGGTCGACAGAGCAAGGCCTACACCACAATGGTGATAACACATAGAAATACAAAGGAACACACACATTACAAACCAACTGTAAGGAGACAGTTTGAGAAATTTGATTATAAGTTGAATATTAGGTATTATTGCTAATTTTGTTGAGTGCGATGATGGTATTGCAGTTAGGTAAGAAAATGTTCAGTGTTGGAGGGCATGCATACCTGAAAAATACAGAAGTAAAATGGCATGATGTACGGGAAGGACTTTAACATATTTAGTTCAGTGAAGGGAAAAATGAGAAAGATGAAACAAACATATTTTAGGCAAAGATTTAAGCAAAATTTCAAGGCAAAATCTTGGTAATTATTGAGTCTGAGAGTTGAGTGTATTGGTGTTTATTGTACTATTGTTTCTACTTTGGTGTATGTATTAAACTTTTACAATAAATTGCCCTGGCTGGTGTAGCTCAGTGGACTGAGCTCGGGCTGCGAACCAGGCATCGCAGGTTCGATTCCCAGTCAGGGCACATGCCTAGGTTGCAGGCCATGTCTCCCAGCAACCGCACATTGATGTTTCTCTCTCTCTCTCTCCCTCCCTTCCCTCTCTAAAAATAAATAAATAAAATCTTTAAAAAAAAAACTTTTACAATAAATTTAAAACAATATCAATGATGAATATTTTCAAGAACATGTTCACACAAGAAAATGAACATTAGTGGACTTCTGGCCAAGATGGAGGTGTAGGCAGGCACACTGTGCCTCCTCACACAACCAAAAGAAGGACAACAACAAATTTAAAAACAAAAACAACCAGAACTATTAGAAAATCAAACTGTATGGAAGTCTGACAACCAAGAAATTAAAGAAAACATATTCATCCAGACCGGTAGGAGGGGCTGAGATGGACAGCCAGGCATCGAGGACTTACAGCCAGGCGGTGGCTGGCGGATCGGGTGGTCCCACATTTGCTGCAGATAAACCAGGAGGAACAATTGGGGAGCGAGACAGTTTGAACAACCCAGGGTTCCAGCATGGGGAAATAAAGCCTCAAAGCCTCTGACTGAAAACATCTGTGGGGGTTGAGGTGACTGGAGAAACTCCCAGTCTCACAAGAGAGTTCATTGGAGAGACCCACAGGGTCCTAGAACATACACAAACCCACCTGCCCAGGATCAGCACCAGAAGGGCCCAGTTTGTTTGTAAGCAGTGGCGGGAGTGACTGAAAGCCGTCAGACAGTTGAGCAAGCCACACTGTTCGGACCACTCCCCCACATACAGTCCCAACGCAGCATCGTGGGTTGCCCGGCCGTAGCAAATACCCAAGGCTCCGCCCCTTATACGTCATAACAGGTGTACCAAGACAAAAAAACATGGCCCAAATGAAAGAACAGATCAACGCTCCAGAAAAAATACAACTAAGCAACAAAGAGATAGCCAACTTATCAGATGCAAAGTTCAAAACACTGGTAATCAGGATGCTCACAGAAATGATTGAGTATGGTTGTAAAATGTAGGAAAAAGTGAAGGCTATGAAAAGTGAAATAAAGGGAACCAACAGTGATGGGAAGGAAACCAGGACTCAAATCAATGATTTGGACCAGAAGGAGAAAATAAACATTCAACCACAACAGAATGAAGCAACAAGAATTCAAAAATATGAGGAGAGGCTTAGGAACCTCCAGGACATCTTTAAACATTCCAACATCCGAATCATAGGGGTACCAGAAGGAGAAGAGGAAGAGGAAGAAATTGAAAACTTATTTGAAAAAATAATGAAGCAGAACTACCCCAATCAGGCAAGGGACATAGACTTCCAGGAAGTCCAGGAAGCTCAGAAAGTCCCAAAGAAGTTGGACCCAAGGAAGCACACACCAAGGCACATCATAATTACATTATCCAAGATGAAAGAGAAGGAGAGAATCTTAAAAGCAGCAAGAAAAAAGGAGACAGTTACTCACAAAGGAGTTCCCATCAGACTGTCAGCTGATTTCTCAAAAGAAACCTTACAGGCAAGAAGGGGCTGGAAAGAAGTATTCAGTCATGAAAGGAAAGGACCTGCAACCTAGATTGCTCTATCCAGCAAAGGTATCATTTAGAATGGAAGGGCAGATAAAGTGCTTCCCAGATAAGGTCAAGTTAAATGAGTTCATCATCACCAAGCCCTTAGTCTGTGAAATGTTAAAAGGACTTTTTAAATATATGTATGTTTTATTGATCATGCTATTACAGTTGTGCCATTTTCCCCCATTCATTCCCCTCCACCCTGCACATCCCTGCACACCCACATTCCCCCAAAAGGACTTTTCTAAGACAAAGACTAAGCAAACAACTAAAACAGGAACAGAATCACAGAAATGGAGATCACATGGAGGGCTATCAGTGGGGAGGGAGGTGAATGGGGGAAACGGCACAGAGAACAAGTTGCATAAACAGTATGTAAAAAATGGATGGAGGGGGGAGGTTAAGAACAGTATGGGAAATGTAGAAGCCAAAGAACTTACATGTACAACTCACGGACATGAACTAAGGGGGGGATGTGGGTGGGAGGGGTGTGCAGGGCGGAGGGGAATAAAGGGGGGGAATGGCATAAGCAATAAAATATATTAGCATAATATAATAGCAAAGGTATCATTTAGAATGGAAGGGCAGCAATAACCAATAAAATATATTTAAAAAAAGAAAATGAATGTTAAATATGTTTGCGTCGTTGTCTAAGAAGGGGTAGAAAATAGAAGTAGGAAATCAGGACAAAAGGGAAGGAAGGGAGGGAGGGAGGGAGGAAGGAAGGGAGGGAGGGAGGAACACATTAATGCTCAGTGATGATTGCCCCAAACTGAGAAGAATGATAAACTTTACCCTCGACACCTAAAGTCCAAAAGAAGAGGGATAAGTTGATACCATCTATAGTTCTACCACAGTGGTACTTTAATTTTCTTCTGTCGAAGCCTCTAACCTTCACTCTTGGGCACACTACTTTTCTGCATAGCCGTCCCCATGACAGGTACACTACTTTGTGCTTAAGTGACAGGAATGAACTTTTCGTTCACCCCATGCCGGTCTTGGGCTAGGACCTCCAGGTCTCTGATCTCATTATCTGCGTTTTGCAGATGTGGAAAACTGAGCTCAGAGAGGAGGTTCTTTGTCCAATTCCTACTAAATCACAAAGCTGGAATTTCGAACCCCTTGGCCGCAAACCCTTTGGCCTCCAACTCGCTTGGCCTCAGACACCCAGCTTGATTGTACCAAGAGGTCCAACAGCTTCTCCATCGTTATTGTTATTTTAAAGAACTGCCTGTGGTCGCTTATACTGATGTGGGGTAATTTACTAACTGCTCTTCTATTTGTGAGAATTTGCATCCTTTCTAGTATTTTGCTTTCACAGATAGTCCTGCAAAAACTGTCTTCAGGGTCAGAGCTTTGTGCTCCTTGAACAATTCCCTTACCAGGAGTGTGGTTACCTTGTGTTCACCTCGGAGGGTGGCCCTCATCACGGCAGTGACTTCAGGCTGAGGGAGTTTCCATGAGAGGAAATGCAGGGAGAGGGGGCCATGCATCTGTGCGGGGGCAGGAAATGCAGTGGGAGTGAGGCCCCCCCCCCCGCCAGGCAGGAAGTCAGATCCTGATTGATTTCTCTGGTCCTCACATTTTTCTGCTGCTTTCCTGGTTCAGGGTTGGGAATGGGGTACTGGCAAGCTCCAGACAGGGCCAGTGCCGGGGGACACAGTGGGAAGCTGCTGCGTGTGGGAGGTGGGTGGCTGGGATTGCCTGGGGCTCCAGCAGCCTCGAGTCCTTGGCCGCTGGCCTGGCCAGCAGGGGAGGGGTCAGCTGGGGATAGGCAGCAAGTAAATATAGGTCCAGGGAAGGAAGCCAGGAAGGCAGGCCCTGCACCAGCCTCTTGCTGGAGGGCCGGGACGGGCGGGGAGGGAGGATGTCCTGGCATCTTCTTCACCAGTCCTGGTTGAGACCTGGCCCAGCAGCTCCCTGGAATTGCTGAAAGCGTCTGGGGATGAAGGATGGGCGTTGCGGGGACAGAGTCTCCAAGGACATCAGAGTGGGGGTTAGTGGGAAGCTGGTCAAGAGATGTTGTTCCTGTGTGACCGACAGCCAATCACAGTTCCTCTCTGCTGAGCCTTCTTGGAGAAGTCGCCCAGCTTGAGGAGTCCGGGCTGAGGGACAGACCCGTGGAAGGGATGTGTGGTCCACAGTCCAAGGGGCAGGGACTTGGCCTCTTTACGGTCCCTCTCCCACCCCGGGGCTCTTGCTTCTTCTGGAGAGGAGAGATGTCTTGAGTGTAAATTTGTTTTCCCTTGCTCTCTGCCCTCACTCTGGGCTGGCCCTCTCTGTCCCTTAAGCTTGGGGGCCACCAGTCCTGCCCCTCCCCAGCTCCAGAGCCACCCCCTAGCCTGGCTGTCCTTGCCCCCCGCCCGCAGGGCTGCAGCCCTGCACCAGCTCCACACCACACGTACCATGTCCACCTGGTCCAGCCAGGACCCCTCAGACCCCGACTCCGGGGGGCGAATTCCAGCAGGGTGGTCACTCCACCACATGTGCATTTATTGGCAAAACCCATTCCCGAGCATGGAGGGCAAGGGTGCTCGCAGAGTGGTGTGGGTGACTTCCTTTTCCAGTGGGCAAGGTGCAGAGAGTCGGAGGGGACAGAGACGTCCCAGGCAGAATGACCAAACCAGCAACTAATACTTATTGAGCTCTTCCTCTGGGGCCTGAGGCTGGGCTCGTGTCGAAGGGCTTTACCAGTGCCATCTCACTTAATCCTATGGCAGCCCTAGAGATAGACACCGTCACAGTCCCCTGTCACAGAAGTGGAGAAAGTGAAGTGGGGGGAGGCAGCGGTCAGTCCCCAGGGATGTGCCCCCGGGCTTTCCATCAGGAGTCCAAAGCCTCCTCTCTTTTCCGTCACACCATGCATCTCAGTTTCAACCATCTCTTACTGTTTCCAGTTCTCTCAACTTTTTATACATATATATCAAAGATTTTATTTATTTCTTTTTAGAGAGAGGGGAAGGGAGGGGGAGAGGGAGAGAAACATCACTGTGTGGTTGACTCTCGTGCACCCCCTACTGGGGGCCTGGCCCACAACCCAGGCGTGTGCCCCGACTGGGAGTCGAACCAGTGACCCTTTGGTTTGAGGCCGGTGCTCAATCCACTGAGCCACACCAGCCAGGGCATATGTTTTTTTTGTTTTTTAAATAGATTTTGCCCATATTCTGCAGGACCCACTGTCTCCTACCCCAGTTGGTAAATCTGGGTTCTCCTCAAGATCTGGCTTGGGTGGGGTTGGGGGCAGCGGGTCTCTAATGGTGAGTCTTGGTTTGTGTGAAGCTCAAGTACAAGTATAATGATAGCTCTGAGAAAATACACAATCAATAAATTACAAACTTCCCTCCCTCCTCCCACCCCACCTCCTTCCTCCCCCGCCCTCCATCCAAATCTAGAGCAGACTCTGAGCTGCCCATCACTCCCCATGCTGGGCTGGGTCTTGTCTCAGCCACCTCTGCATCCACAGGGCCGAGGGGCTCGGTAAGTGCTTGTGGAATGAATGACTCAGTGAACGAATGAGAGCACTGGGGTAGGGAGCAAGCACGCAGGAGCCCTGATTCCCACCCTTGGCTGTCTCCGGCCCCGCACCTTGTCCTCCCCAGGACTCCCTTCTCTGCTGCAGAGAAAAGGGCCCCTCGGTGGGGGCGGGGCAGAGGAGGGGCAGGGAAGGTAGATGACTGAAGCAGAGCACAGATCTCTGGGCTCAGAACCAGGAGACCAGGTTCAAATCCCAGCTGCGTGACTCAGGAGCTGTGTGACCTTGGGCAGCCTTGACAAAGAATGATGGCTACAGCCTAACAGTCCTTTCGGAGTTTACGAAGCCCTTTGTTCGCATGTCTTTAGTCCTCAGTATCCACCCTGTGACGGGGGAATTATTATCAAGACGCCCATTTTACAGAAGAGGAAGCAGAGCCTGGGGAGGTTAAGGGACTTGCCCTAGGCCACACAGCAAGCGGGGAACTTGAACCCGTCCTCCCAGCTCCCTCCCTCACTAGTGCCCCGTCTGTGTCAGGAGGAAGTGGGGCTCAGATCTAAGTCTCCTAGCAGGGTATCTCCATGCAGCAGTGCGGCAGCAGGGGGCGCTATAATGTGAATGCCCTAATGTGGGCTCTACTGGCCATTTCCAGCCAGAAAAGCCAGCCCACCCATTGTGGAAGGTTTCCTAGACACCCCATCCTTCCCCCACCCACAGCTGTGGGGCCTCAGCTGCTGCCCCAGGGGGGCCCTGGGAGTCCATGAGTTGCCCCAAACTTCTGCGTTTCCTGAGAGAGCGAAGCAGTGGAGTGACGGGGAGGTCTGGGGCCCAGGTCCCCCTCTCACACGGGCATGGGCACCTCATCGTATTCATCCCGACCATCCTCCTCATCAAAGCTTGGCTTGGCATCGTCAGCGTCCAGCTGGAGGGCAGGGTAGAAAGGAGAGAGGGTGAGTGGCCCAGGAGCCAGAGGAGTCCCACCCCAGCACCAAGAGGGACCTCTGGAGTTAGGAAAGGCCTGGCTTTCTTTGAACCTTGGATGAGTCCTGCCCAGCAGCCCCTAGGGCTGGTCAACAAGAGGGATTCACAAAGGGTGGGGAGCCCCTCGTGGTCTGATGCCCTCTGAGGGTGCGGACCTCCAGAGTGCAGGCAGGGGACTCCTTCACCAAGGCAGCCCCACAGGGACCTGTGTCATGTCTTAGAAGAATTCTACTGGAGGAGCGACTCTTCCAAAATGATTTGGAAGACTGCAGGACCAGTCACCCCGTGGCTGGGACAGCTCGTGGGGAACACACCCTGCATGCCTCTTAATCCTCTCACCGACCCTGCCATGACCCCTTTTACAGGCGAGCAAACCCAAGGCACAGAAGAATGAGGCCGCTAGCTCCAGGTCTTACACTAGGACGCGGCGGTGTCAGGATTTGAACCCAGGCTCCAGATCCAGGCTTGAAACACACTGCCCTCTGCCTTCCTTAATTCCGAGACCCACGCCCTCTGATGCACCCTCCCTGTGCCAGCTCTGGAGCCCTGCCTCCCAGCTCCTGCTCTCTCTGCGCCCTCCCTCCCACCCCAGGCCTCGGGGGTGGAGGTGGGGAGCAGCCACTCACACACTGGAGCTCCAGGTTCCGGAAGATGAGTGGCAGCAGGAGGCGGCGCAGGGGCACCGTGAGGATGAGGATGAAGGGCAGGGCCAGGGAGGTGCTCTGGAAGGACTTCACCGCCCACAGCACTGCCATGCAGATGATCTGGATGCCCGTGAACAAGTGCATGCGCCAGGTCTTCACCTGTGGGCCCAGGCTGGGGTCATCGCCTGCCCTGCCCCGGCACCCAGGACCCCCACCCCACCCGGGGCTGGGCAGCGGGAGGGCCCTGTACCCGCTTGACATAGGGCACATCCGGATGGTACTTGGGTGGCTTGAAGAGAAGCAAGATGCGGTCAAAGAGCTGGATGCCACTGAGGGATGTGACCCCCATGTAGAGGAAGATGCCAAACAGCACAGCCACGGGGATGTGGGACAGGATGGGCCCCATGAGGATGGACAGGCCTGCGGGGAGAACCAGGAGGAGGCGCTATAACATAAATGCCCTAATGTGGGCTCTACTGGCCATTTCCAGCCAGAAAAACCAGTCCACCCACTGTGGAAGGTTTCCTAGACACCCCATCCTTCCCCCTCCCACAGCTGTGGGGCCTCAGCTGCTGCCCCAGGGGGGCCCTGGGAGTCCACCAGCAGGGTCCAGGGCATGAAACCACGGGTGCCATGTGGAGCCCTATCTGTGGATCCTTTTAACTGATACTTAGAGGTGAGGAAACAGAGAGGTGAAGGAACTTGCCTGGGGCCATACAGCTAGTAACCTGCAGAGCAGGGAGTCAAGCTCGGGCCTGCCTAACTTCCAAGCCGACTCCTTTAACCTAGGAGGGGCCCCAGAGGTCAGAAAAGCCCACGTTTTTTCTCACCCCAGCCCAGAATGCCTCCATCACCCTCCTCTAGCTAACACCAACTTCGCCTCCTATAAGAAACGTCCCTCCCCTCTCCATCGGCAATCACGGAGCTGCCCAAAGCAAGTCCAGCTGGGCTCTTGGCCTCTGTAGCTTGGATCGCCCCCGTGGCCCTCTGCCCTCTGCTCCCCTGGCCCCACACTGTGCCTGGGGCTCTGCCCTTTGCATCGGTTGCAGAGTGGCTGAGCTAGGGAGCCCCCAGGGCCATCTAAAGAACCCTCTAATGGAGCAGAAAGGGAAACCGAGGCCCAGACACAAGAAGAGATATCGAATTAGCAGCAGAGCAGGGCGGGAACCCACAGGTCACTGAACTTCTGTCTAGAGAGCACTTCAGTAATGGAAGAGGCCCTCCTTCTTCCCCTGTTCAGACGCCCATCTCTGGGCGTTTTCTCTCGAATTCCATCGTGTGAATAACACACTGGGGAGATGAGGGCAGCAGGCACATCAGGGGGGCTGCAGGGGGCTGGATCCTAAGGGGCAGGTGCTGGAGGCCAGGGGCAGGGACAAGAGTGACAGAGGGTGTGGCCAGCCCTCACTCACCCACAAGCACAGAGACCAGGAGCCCGCTGATCCGCTGCTCCTTGACCTCCTGGATCTGGGATGCAGCCCCTGGAGTGCTGGCCTTGCCCATGACGGTGAGGGCGTTGGCATGGGTGACAGAACGCACAGTGGTGGCACTGAGCCAGGGCATCCCGAAGATAGCGGCCACCCCGCCCATGCCCATGACCAGCAGCAGGTCCAGGTGGAAGCCGGAGCCCTTGATCAGTTTGCGCTCCGGTTTGCTGATGATCAGCCTGGGGGTGTGGGGGTCAGGGGTGAGTGGGGCTCTCCCTCCCCCACCCTCTCAGCTCCCCTCTTCCTTCTGCGTACTTGAGTTTCTTGGCACCTCGGTTTATCCCTCTGTGCCTGTCTCCCTTGGAGTCCTCGCTCCCTTCCTTCCCGCCCCATCTTGAGAATCCAAACTCTAAGAGCCGACATGCCCTCAGGCATCACCTACAGTGTCCACCAGCAGATTTACTCTGAAGCTAACTGGTACGGGCCCCTCCCAAGGTCTGCCCCCTTATTCTGTCCTTTTCATTTTGTGTTTTCTTCTTAAAAGGGGCTCCCCTTTACACATTGTCAGGTCCCTGCCCCTGCTCGTCCATCATTCTTGCAAATAGGGAGGCCCTCGAGTTCTGCTGGGACTAATTAGCATCAGTCCTTGGTGTCTCGCCTGCCTGCAACCTGTCCCTTTCTCTCTATCTCGGACTCTCAGGCCCAGCCCCACACTGGCTCTTACGTGGTGATCTGGGACTCGAGGAAGATGAGGATGAAGACCAGAAGTGCAGGCAGAAAGGAGGCGATCATCATCCAGATGGGGAACTCGGAATACAAGCCCAGCGGGTGGATGACCCAGCCCCGGGCGGAGGAGTTGGACACCTTGAGGCCCGAAGGCACTCTGAGTTTCTGCAGGAGGGGGATGCTCGTCAGAACCCTGGGACAGGGGGGTGGGGAAAGGGGAGCACAGGGGGAGACAGGGTCCTGGACCCTTGGGAGCTCACTTATATTGCACACCTACTTTGTACCCAGTCCCTACACTAAGCCTTTTTCGTACATCTCATTCCCAATGTCATAGATGAGAAGATGGTGTTGGAGAGGTTATGTGGCTTGCTTTCTATCACGCAACTATTTGGTGGCAGAGTGAGACTCATATTCAGGCCTGCCTGGCACCAAAGCAGATTCTTTCCTGCTGCCCTGGGTGAAGGAATGACGGGGGCAAAACGACCCAGGCCCTTGCTTCAGCCAGGGGGTCCTGTAGGACTGTGGGGAGACTGTGGGGCTTCCAGGGGAGGTAGGCAGGGGATAGGGGTAGTTCTAGCTGGCTTCAGCTTTGGGAAAGCTGTTCTGGGGAAGGAGCAAGCTGCAGAAATGACATGAGGGTGGAAGGAAAGGGTCACCTGGGTGTAGGTGTCCTTGATGAAGAAATCCACAATGACCATGATCAGGATGGAGATGGGAACCCCGAAGTCCCCGATGACCCGTCGCAGCTGAGGGCAGGTGGAGGAACCGGTGGTTAGTGCCCAGTTGCT
>PVIA01015903.1:0-20922 GCA_004024845.1 Tonatia bakeri | reverse complement strand
TTAGTTTGGGTTGCGCGAGGAGGCACAATGCGACTGTCTATGCCTCCATCTTGGCCAGAACTCAAGGATTTGAAGAATTTTCTGATGTTGACTGGTTGGTGCAATAGACTCAGGGACTTCTCTAGGAATAGTCTGACCAAGGTGTTATATGCTGACAGAGCTAACAGAAGAGACATATCTCTGCCCTGAAATAACTTGCAGTCTCTTTGAGAACAGTAGTGGCATTGAATGGACTTGGTGAGGGCAGGATCTGGATGTCAGGAGAACATGGCATTGTTTGGCAGTCTATGTCATGCTCCTCTTGACAAGATGCACAATTACCTGGGTCTTAAAAGAGAGTCTCTTGCCTTCCAGGACATGGTTATTAGAAAGTGTCCAGTCAGAGGAGTCTGATCTTCATGAGGCATGACATTCCCCATTGAGAGATGGAGTAGGGGAGAAAATAACTTAGTTTGTGACTTTCTGATTTCTCAGATGAGTTATAAAGCTCTGAGATACGTTCCTCAATTAGTGTGGGGTTCAGAGGTAGATAAATATGCATTGTTTTTAGTTCTCAGATGTTGTTCTTGCTAGAGTTTGAAGTATTAACTGCAAAATATGAACAATGCATCAGTAAATCTTTTTTAAAAAGATTTACTTTAGGCCCTGGCTGGTGTGGCTCAGTGGATTGAGCATAGGCCTATGAACCAAAGGGTTGCTGGTTCTATTCCCAGCCAGGGCACATGCCTGGGTTTCAGGCCAGGTCCCTGGTAGAGGGTGTGTGAGAAGCAACAACACATTGATGTTTCTCTTCCTCTCTTTCTCCCTCTCTTCTCCTCTCTCTAAAAATAAATAAATAAAATCTAGATTTACTTTATTTTTAGAGAGAGGGGAAGAGAGGGAGAAAGAGAAGGAGAAACATGAATGTGTGGCTGCCTCTCATGAACCCCCACTGGGGACCTGACCCGCAACCCAGGCACGTGCCCTGACTGGGAGTCAAACCCGAGATCCTTTGGTTCTTAGGCTGGCACTCAATCCACTGAGCCACACCAGCCATGGCTGCATTAGTAAATCTCTCATCAATATGGAGGTTTTTTCTTTAGGTGTGGACTTTGAATAGAAATTGGGAATAGGAACATATTTATATCTATAAGATATTAATTATGAAAAATAATAAAAAATTAAAAGACAAAAAAAGGAAAAATGAAACAACAACTGACTTAACAGAAAGGGTGCTGGTCTGAGAGTCTAGATACCCTGGTCCTTGTGTCATATCTTCCTCCAAGGCACAGTGTAAACTTTAGTCTTTTGAACCTTAAGTTTTGTTTTTACAATCACTTTTCTGAAGCTTAGCTTATTCATCTGTGACTCAAATGAAGAGTTGATCTAAGTGAATTTTTCTTAAGCTTTATTGGGCATTACAATACCTGAGGAGGGTTTAGTTTTCATTTTTAGTTTTAAATACATATACCCAGACTGTATCCTAGAGAATTTAACTCAGGAAGTCTGAGGATTCTGTTTTGTTAATAAGCATCTCACTGGGTTGATAAACTGGTCCTCAGACCAATGTATGGAGACCTTTGGACCAGATCCTATGGGCTGTACTAGTTCTTAAACTTTATTGTTTTTCTGTAAAAGACAAATATACAAGATAGGAAGGGTAAGTGAAGCTAAAGATATTAAACTAGGAACACTTTCTATCTGTACTGATTGATGATACAGTTTATGGTGTCAAGGCTGAGTTTGAATTCTGTCTGAAATATTTACAAGCTGTGGGTCCATGTGCAAATTACTCAAGCATCTTTATTCTCAGTTTTCTCCTTTATACAAAGATAATAACAGTAGGCTCTGCTGCCCAGCATTGTTTCAGGGTTCCAGGAGGCAGTCTGTATGAAGTGCTTAGTAGAGCACCTGACATATAAAAAGTGGCTGGTAGATGTTAGCTACAAGGTGATGGTGATGGCAGGGACAAAAATGCAAACTGTGAACAAAATGCAGAACTCCATCTTCTCTAGTTCAGGAGAAATGATGAAGAGATAAAGGGACATGTGTCCTTTATATGCCCTTCACTCTAAAATGAGATATTATAAGTGTTTTTAAAAGAATTTTGTATGGATATAGGGGCTACCAGGAGAGTGTAAGATCTAGCTTACCTCAGTGTACTCATGTGTCCATGTCACTGCGATGATGAAATTGATATGGGGCTATGGACCTAGTTCAAGATGTAATCCCCAGCGTTGAACACATCCAGTGCCTCGTTAGCAGAGTTTCCTCTGTATAAAAGATTGATCAGAGGGAAGGATGAAGAAAGGGAAAAAACAAACAAACAATGAGAGTCCCAAAGAAGAGAGAAAAAGTAGAAACTAGGGTCAGATTGGAGGTAAAGTCAGGATTGGGGATAACAATGAATTTACAGGGAGATTTAGGAGTTAGAACATTTGGAAGTCAACAACATGCAGAATTCTAGAAGAAATCTAAGACTCTAACTGTCCTTTCTAACTTCTCATGCTCCAGAGTCATGGAAAACCAATCCTGCCTCTCTGAATTTTTCCTCCGAGGAATTTCTGGGTCACCAGAGCAACAGCAGTTACTCTTTGGTATTTTCCTGTGTATGTATCTTATCACCTTGACGGGGAACCTGCTCATCATCCTGGCCATCAGCTCTGACCTGCACCTCCACACCCCCATGTACTTCTTTTTGGCCAATCTATCTTTTGTTGATATGGGTTTAACATCCTCCACAGTCACCAAGATGCTGGTGAATGTTCAGACTCAGCATCATACCATCTCCTATGCTGGTTGCCTCACACAAATGTATTTCTTTCTGATGTTTGGTGACCTGGACAGCTTTTTCCTGGCTGTAATGGCGTACGACCGCTATGTGGCCATCTGCCGTCCTCTCCACTACTCTGCAGTCATGAGCCCCAGAGTCTGTGCCCTGCTGCTTGCCTTGTGCTGGGTCCTTACCCACACTGTTGCCCTGACTCACACCCTCCTCATGGCTCGGCTGTCATTCTGTGTTGTGGGGGAAATAGCTCACTTTTTCTGTGACATAACTCCTGTCCTGAAGCTGTCATGTTCTGACACCCACGTCAATGAGTTGATGGTTTTTGCCTTAGGAGGCACAGTACTCATCATCCCCTTTATTTGCATTGTCATCTCCTACATCCACATTGTATCAGCCATCCTGAGGATGCGAACTCCTGGCGGGGCAGGCAAGGCCTTTTCCACCTGCAGTTCCCATCTCTGCGTTGTCTGTGTGTTCTATGGGACCCTCTTTGGTGCCTACCTGTGCCCTCCTTCTGTTGCCTCTGAAGAAAAGGACATTGCAGCAGCAGCAGTGTACACTGTGGTGGTCCCCATGTTGAACCCCTTTATCTACAGCCTAAGGAACAAGGACATGAAGGGGGCCCTTAGGAGGCTCCTCAGTCATGGGAGAGTTTTTTCTTCTTAGATATAGTGGTAGCAACCTTTAATGAAAAGACATAGGCTTGGAGTCAGACAAATCTGGCTTCAGTTTTGGGTCTACCACACACTAGTCATAAGATTGCTAACCTCTCTGAGCTAGCCTTCTCATCTAAATGGAGATAATAATGTCTAATAAGGTGACTTGGAGGATTAGCTGAGATAAACTATGAAATGCATCTGGTATAGTGGCTAGTAAATAAATAGTAAATTTTCAATAAATGATAGCTGTTATTTTCACCGTTGTCACTCTTCATCCTTCCACTATTCAAAAAGTCAGAAATCTTTTCTGTGAGATTCATTCCTTTAACAAATGTACACCAGACACCTACTTTGTGCTGGGAGCTATTATAAATGCTAGGGATATAGCACAGAACAAGACACAGTTCCTGCTTCATGACACATTCATTCTAGATTATTAGTTTGTCAATTATAGAAAATTGGGCAGAGCATAAATCTTGCTTATAGCACTTAAATCGAGGTTAAGACCAAGACCAAAAAAAAAAAAAAAAGGATAGAGTTTCTGTTCCAGGAGAGGCAGAATAGGCGACGAGTTCCCCACCAGAAGGTTGAAATTCAGTGTTTAGATTTCTGTGCCAGTCGCCCCACTTCCCGTGGTTTGCCAGGACTTCCCCAGGAGGCATTGAGAGCTCCTGCACTGCCTCTTCTCCAGCTGGTCGGAAGTGCTCCATGAAGGCTGCATCGTTTTTGTGACTGGTCAGTAGGAACGCTGCAGCCCTCCTTTCTTATTTGCCTTCTGCTCTAAAAGGGGCACCAGCAGCTTAAATTCATTGCAGGGACAGACAAAAGTACATTTATAGTCACATAAGTGTTGTTCTGCCTCCAAGAATCTTATAAATATTTCAAATATTATTTAAAAAAATTAAGGGTCATATAATTTCAATTTTTTGCATTCCTCTGGTATGACCAGGTGTCCCTGGGCTACCTAAACCCCCCTCCTTATCACAGTTTGTTTCTAAGACTCAGCGTATCTTAAAATGTTTCACAATTCTGTATTCTTTCAACAAATGATTATGGAGCCTCTTTCATGGAATCAAACTGCCCCAGGCGTCAGGAGTTGGCAAGTACAAATGTGACTCGCTGAGTGCAGCGTGACACATCTTAGTGCTTGGGGATTCCATATGTCAGGTGACCTGGAACAGTACTTCTGTTCTCCCTAGATCTCCTTTCCAGATACTCTCTCTCGGAGTCCTTGAATGGGTCAGGAGAGCTTTCTCATGTAACCAGAGCTGCAGCAACCCTGTGGTCCTACTGCTCTCGTCTCCTCAGTCCACAGCTCTCCTTTCATTCGAGTGCTGTCTACTGTTCTACATGCTGCAGGCCACTGGCAGTCTCCTCTGAGCCTCTGAGCTTGCTTCTGTCCTTTGAGCTGGCAAGAAAATGCCCTCCACTTCTCATGATCAGCTCTTTCAAGAGCAGGTCCCCTGGCAGAGTTCTACGGCCCCTGATGACAGTTTGCAAACATGTGGGAGGCTGAGGTGTGAGATTGCTGGACACAAACTCACACTGTCCCTGCTGTCCATATCCCTTCTGACATCCTGAACCTGCTGCTCAAACTGCTCGGTCAGCCCAGTGGACCCTCAGGGAGTTTTCTTAATCTGTTGACAGTGCAGTACATATTTAAATCCTGTTTAAGGCTGGATTTAAATTCTTTGCCACGGGCCCCAAGCAAAGTAGGAGATGAGGCTGGGTGTCCACTTTGGTGACCCCCCTATTGCAAAGGTCCACCAAGGGGCACTGTTGACTATCACTGTTCAATAGTACAACATCCTTAGCTCCCACCCAGCCAAAATAATTACCACTGTGTTCTAAGTTCCAAATGTATTCTTCCCTTGGTACACCCAGCTACACTCACTCCCAATCCCAAAGTTCACACCTCTATTCTTTTAAGGTCACCCATTTCAAATGTAGTGTTCACATTAAAATAATTCACCCTGGAGTGCAAATTATTTATAAATCTTTGCATTTTGGTGGTGTGATGGGAGTGGGATGTGCTTTTCATTAGGATCAGTGTGGATGGTGGTGGGGATGAAGAGCTTCCTGGTGCCCTTGCTTAGTTAGGGTATTTGCCTTCCTCCTGCTTGGAACCCTTTATTCAAAAGCAAGTGGTCACAAACTTGTTTCCTCGCTTCATTAAGACTGTTAAGCCTAATCAAAATTACTGAAAGTGCCTACCTAGCCTTCCACTGTGTTCTTAAATATCAGTCCAGAGCCAGAGATCAAGAACAATTCTTTTCTATCACCTAGTTCCCATTGATTACCAAGACCAGGTCTAGTCTATTTTTAGAGATATTCTCTTATCTATCCCCTTGCAGTTGTATCCATTCAAATATACATCACCTGTTACTTGGATATACTGATTGAGCTCCCTGGTCCTAGGCTCTCCAATCCATTGCCAAACCATTGTATACGTTGGTAACACAGACATAACCTGCCCCGTGTTTAATCTCTACCATATCCCATCCCCACGCAACAGTGCTCTGTTACGTGCAAGGCAGCATCTAAGCTCCCCAACAGGGCACTGTAGCCCCTACATAACATAGTAATTGTCTGCCTGCCTAGGCTCATCTCTTGATGCTCCACCAACTCATACACACATATAATTTTTATTTTTATTTTTTAATTGTTTAAGTACACTTGTGCCCCTTTCCCTCCATTACTTTCCCCTGTCCTCCCCACACACACACATTCAATCCCACCTTGTTGTCCTTGTCCATGGGTCCTTTGTACATGTTCTTTGACTTGACTCACTTCACACATGTATTTCCCTGGTATTTCAGTGCCCCAGTTTCCTCTGTTCTCTCTGCTAGACTGCCATTTCTACCATTATCTGTTATAATCCTGAGCATCCTTTAACACTTAACAGAAGAACTACTTCCCCTGTAAAGCTTTTGCTGATATACAGGCAGCATTGACCATATCCTCCTTTGTGCTATTATCATTGATTGTAAGTATGTCATTGTCTCTAAGCCTCAGTTTCCTCAACTGAGATATGCAGATAATAACAGTTTACGATTCATAGGATTATTATGAGGATTAAAAGTGATAATACAGATAAAGCTTTTAATATAGTGCTTGACACATAGTAAACATGCATAATAAGCAGTTATTAGTAGTATTATTATATGAAAGCACTTTTTAATACTCATACATATTTTTGAGTTCATCTGTCTCTAGGATGTTCCCTTCATTAGCATGGAGGCCATGTCTTTATCCAGCTCTGTATGACCAGGGTTAGGCCTACTGACACAGAGTAGTTAACTTCCTACATGGCTATAGAATCAATAAGAAATGGAAAATCTCATTATTTTTCTGGTATTAACTCCAACATTTTATCCTTAATGACAAGTACATTAAATTTTATGTATACTTGAGGTTCCTCCTGATTTCATTTACAGCTGCTTCCCCCCTCCCCCAAAAAGAATCTTCAAAGATAATAATAAGTGCAACACTTAGGGTTTTCTATATTTCCCTTGAAAGCCAAGTGATTCTAGTTTAGTAAATCTCCATTTTACATGTGTGACAAAATAGAATCATTTTTACTCTTAAAATTTATCTGTTTGAGTTAAAATTTTATGTGTATAGTAATATATCAGCCAAAGCTCCAATGTGAATGCTGGAGTGTCTAGTTCTGTGATATTATGATTCTTCTCCCCTGAGAAAAGTCTGTCTATTATTTTTACACTTTGAAAGGTTAATGTTACCTTTAACTTTTGTGAAGTACATAAACTGGTCAGTTGAAGTGTCAGTGCTTACTAACTTCCACAAGTATTTGAAAACTTGTGACCACATCACACACAAATTTTAAAAATGTATCACACTTTGTTCTAAATCCAGTGAAGTGTGTTCACCAGGGAAGGTCATGAGCTAGCCTCGGCATGGCTGAGGGGAGATGCCCCAGATAAACTGCATACTTCCAGAGCCATTTCCAGAAGTTCTATATATGTATTGAATCAGTATTGCAACTACTAGTTTGCATTAGGCTGTCTACAACCAGGGAAGGCCTATCCAGCATGACAAGTGGTGATAAAACACTTCCCAACAGGTGAGTGGGCTTGGCATTTCTTGAGAAAAATCTACTCAGAACAATGCCACCAGTCCATGGCTAAAAATATAAATGACAGTGGTACCCCTTTGGAGGATGGGTCTGACAGGGCCCGACAGAAGATCAGAGATCCAAACAACAGAACTGGAGAGCAAGCAGAGAAACCAAGCCAAGGATTCATGGGTGTGTCCAGGCCAACCAAAGCTTGCTTCCTCTAGACTAGCAAGATAGTCTTCAGCCTTATTCAAGTTTTGTTTTGGCTCTGGAACTGGTTTAGACTGAACCTGCAGACAAAGAGACTTCATGCCTGCAGCTTAATAGAGTAGGGTGGGGGCATTGGGCACTCTTTGTTTTTCCACATTAAAATAAGCTGGGATGCTGAAAGGCAGACCATCAGCTCCAGGTCCAGGGCAACTCCGAGTGAATATTGAGAGTAGAGAATAAGATTCTCTTCTGATCTGCCTTTCCTCATCTACCCACCTAACAACTCACTCATCCATCATTCCGTAAGTCATTGGTTCTAGTTCAAGCCAGAGAAGATGCGTTGCTGTGTCCTAAGACAGCTGATGGACTTTGAATTGTGGTTGTAATTTACATGCCTTGCTTCCCATGCCATGCCCATGCTCACCATAACTCAGGCATTATCTATGCAAGTTCTCCAGAATTCACCTCATACATAGGTAGGGAAAGCTAATATTCATTGTTGTTGGTCATTTGTAATGCTAAGCCAAATTTGGCATTTTATTTATTTCAAATTAAAAAATACATTAGATGTCTTAGTAGTTTCTCAATTTACCCAGAAGAAGAAATTGATAGTCAGGGGAGTTAAGTAAATTGCCTGAGGCCACATACACTCTGATAGATACAGTTCACAGTTGAGATCTGTCTTTCCCAAGTACTTCTCTCTTATAGCTACATGGTGCTGAGTCTTACAAGTATTTGTGATCCTGTTTATTCTTAACTAAGTACAGCCTGAACAGAACTGTGTGATCCTTCACTAGATGGCAGTGAAGTTAGATTACTTGGGTGCATAATACAAACCTGGGGTCACTCAGCTGAGTGGAAGTGATTTTCCAGAGAGACAGATATTGAAGAGATTGATACATGGAACAGCTAAATTCATAACTGTGGGTATTTTCCTGGAGTTACAAAGGGCACTATGCAGTTTCTTTTCCTGCCCCACCATTGTCACCACCACCAACAAAAAATACAGACAGAGCACTGAATGGGAGGTGAGGAAAGGAAAGGAGATAATGTACAAATTCCCAATTCTGCAACCTGTCAGGTGCCAAGGGAGCCCTATTAGCCAATATCTTCCAACAACTCACAAAAACTAATAAATTCCCAGTATCACTCAACTTTCCGCCCTCACCCTCTGGAAACCACCATTCCTTTCTCTTCTATGAATTTGACTGTTTTTGATTCCACATATAAATGAGATCATGCAGCATTTATCTCTTTTGAGTCTGACTCATTTCACTTAGCATAATGTACAGCATTTTAGGCATGCAGGAAGAGTAGTTCCTGAGATCCGACATACAGCATGGCAACTACAGTTAACAATGCAGTGTTTTTCACTTCTATTTGCTAGGAGGGTGTATCTTAAATTAAGTCTTCTCATCACGCACAGAGCAGTAAAATGAAAGGATATCTATGTGGAGGTGATAGACACATTAATTCGCTTAATTGTGATTATTTCACAGTGTGTACATATCAAAGCATCAGGTTGTACACTATAAATATATACAATGTTCATATGTCAATTTTACTTCAATAAACCTGTTCTTAAAATAACTAATAAATTCTTAGAAAATAAGAAAGACATAAATTCTACTAGCTATCAGTTTCTCACTCTAATGGACAAGAGTAATGATCAATAATATCAAATTAGATCTCATGATTTGTACTAAAGAATTGCAAGGAAAAGAGAGAATACCTGTACCAGAATGTAATTTGACTTATCAATAACTTACCAAGTACTTATTCCATGTGGGGTTCAAGTTTAGGGGGCTGGCATCTGGGAATAAATGTATCTGTTATAGAGATGAACAAATGTTGTTGAGACAAAACTGTTGCCTGTTGAGGAGTTTCTCCAAGGCCTCCTTTATGTCCCTGTTCCTTAGGCTATAAATGAAAGGGTTCAGCAGTGGAGTGACCACTGTGTACATCACAGAGCCAATTATGTTTTTTTTACTGGAGGTGCTGGACGAGGGGAAAAAATAGAGCCAAATAATTGTTCCATAATAAAGAGATACCACTGAGAGGTGGGAGCCACATGTGGACAAGGCTTTGCAGATGCTCTTGGTAGACGGAACCTTGAGGATGGTGGCCCCAATGCGGACATAAGAGATCAAGATGCATATTAGTGGGAGAGTAATGACAGCCACTCCTACTGTGAAAATGACCAGCTCATTGAGGGAAGTGTCTGAGCAGGACAGCTTGAGCAGGGCACCAAGGTCACAGAAGAAATGGGGAATGGTGTTGTCAGTGCAGAAGGACAGCTGGGCCAGAAGAAGGGTGTGGGACAGGGCACTGGCACAGGACAGGATCCAGGACACAGCCACTAGTAAGGTACAGAGTGCCTCTCTCATGATGGCCATGTAGTGGAGGGGGTGACAGATGGCCACATACCTGTCATATGCCATTGAGGTGAGAAGGAAGCTGTCCAGGTCAGTAAAAAATATGAAAAAATACATCTGTGCTATGCACTCTGCATAGGGAATGGATTGATCCTGAGTTTGCATGCTCATTAACATCTTAGGGACAGTGACAGATGAGAAAGAGATGTCAGTGAGGGCCAAGTGGCTAAGGAAGAAGTACATAGGCGTGTGCAGGCGGGAGTCCAGCCTGATGAGCAGGATGATGAGCAGGTTGCCCAGCACTGTGGTCAGGTACATGCCCAGGAACAGGGTGAAGAACACGCCTTGATGCTCTGGCCGGATGGGCAGCCCCAGGAGGAGGAACTCTGACACGCTGCTCTGGTTGTCCCACCTCATGGACCTCCTCTCTCAGCTGGGAATGAAAGGACAATGAGAAAAGTATAATCAATAAATGTTTGATCCTGGGAGATGTCCTATACTAAGTGATATTGATTCAATTAAATATAAAATGCAAAGTTCTCTAGTGAAGAAACTCAGTGTCTTCAGTGGAACTCAGGCAAATGTAACTGAGGTTGTAGATATTTCCTAGGCCCAAGGTTTGATGCTTTTGAGGAAGGTATGGAACTATACTAGTGATT
The DNA here is from genome assembly GCA_004024845.1 of Tonatia bakeri. Lineage (NCBI taxonomy): Eukaryota > Metazoa > Chordata > Mammalia > Chiroptera > Phyllostomidae > Tonatia > Tonatia bakeri. The sequence goes on along the minus strand of PVIA01015903.1, from coordinate 10,174 downwards.
ACAGGCAGGACATCATCAAGCAAGCAGCTGGCTCTACTCTTCCTTTTCCCAAGGTTCAGCATTAAAGGTGTGGGAGTTGCTGGCCAGTGGTGATTGTGATATCCCTGTCTTTAGGAAGTAGTAATAAAAAATGACTTCAGAAAGAGCACAGAGGAGTGATGAGCACCTGTGTACACCCACACATGCAGGCATGCACACACCTGCTCCTGACAAAGGACCCAGTTCTGCTCTGAACGTTATGCTGAAGTCATCTAGCCTCCTGGAGTAGGGACTAGTCTTTCAGCTTCTCAGTGGGACACCCAGGAACCGGATTTCTGCATCTTAAACCTCCACTGATATCAGAGGTAAACAGCATAAGCCTGGAGTTCACGCTTCTCAATTCACCAGCATCAGAAATGTAGATGGGAAGACTCCTCTCTATCTACCAGGGAAAGGACCCAAGGGACAAAGCAACAGGTTCTTGGTAAGAGACCTGTATTAAACACATCTTAATTGCTCAGTCTTCTTACTCCCTCCAGGACAGATGCCCTAGGGCAGTGGTCCCTAAACTTTGATGTTCAGCATAATCACCTGGGAGCTTATTAAAGATGCTCTACTTCCAGAAATGCTCATTCATGAGATCAGGGCTCCAGGTAATTCTGAGGCAGATGGGTAGACTTTGAGGAAACACCGTCCTTAGAAAGAACATCAGGGTGGATGCCCTGCAAGTGTGACCCCAAAAGAAGATGTGGAAAGACCTCTTTTTTGCCCTTCCCTGCCAGATTTGTGTTTCTCCTTATTAGCTCATAACTTGGGGGTGTGAAGAGGGGTTTGTCTCCCCAGTGGATACTCCTTTTTGGTTTGCTGCATATGAAATGAATTCTGCTTCATGATGGAACTCCAAACAATGTAAAAATTAAAACAAAGAATAAAGTACTCAACCTTCCGTTATTATTTTTGTCCTTCTAAAATGGTTTTTATTCGTAAATTTTTATCTACATAAATGGGATTTATTTAAACAGTAGGTTATAGCTTGCTTTTTCTATAATAACATAATATTTGCATTTTTGTATGCAAATATAGACATAGAATACATACAGCATCAATATATCAATATACTTAAAAACATTAATTTTTTGGGAATGCAGATTGGTGCAGCCACTGTGGAAAACAATATGGCATTTCCTCAGAAAACTAAAAATGGAACTGCCTTTTGACCCAGCAATTCCACTGCTGGGATTATACCCTAAGAGCCCTGAAACACCAATCCAAAAGAACCTATGCACCCCAGTGTTCATAGCAGAACAGTTTACTATAGCCAAGTGCTGGAAGCAACCTAAGTGCCCATCAGCAAATGAGTGGATCAAAAAACCAAGGTACATTTACGCAATGGAATTCTATGCAGCAGTGAAGAAAGAAGGAGCTTATACCCTTTGCAACAGCATGGATGGAACTGGAGAGCATTATGCTAAGTGAAATAAGCCAGGTGGTGAGGGACAAATACCATATGATCTCTCCTTTAACTGGAACATAATCAACAAAAGAAAAAAGCAAAAAAATAATAATAACCAGAGTCATTGAAATTAAGAACAGTTTAACAGTAGCCAGAGGGGAGCAGGGAAAGGACAGTGGGGAGAAGGGTTTTCAGGAACTACTATAAACGACACATGGACAAAACCAAAGGGGAGGGTGGAAGCAAGGGAGGTGGATTTGGAGGGAATGGGGGGAGGAGTGGGGAGAAAATATAGACAACTGTAATTGAACAACAATAAAATAATTTAAATTTAAAAAATGTTAATTTTAGTCATTTTTTGTTGAATTAACAAAGCTTTACTGTGAAACTCTATTAAAGATTACACTAAATCTAGAAGTCTTCTCTTTTGCTAGTTGTCTGATCAAGGCTCCTTCAGTATCTCCAAAGACATCCTTTTTAATGGGCTCCATTGTCTTAGTTTTTCGGTGCCTGTGTCTTGCTCTTTTTCAGAGAAAAGAAACCTAACTTTGAAAATGCCCGTGGAAATATGTGGAAAACACAAGCCCAAGTGGAACTCTGTGGAAAGACAGGCCACAAAGCAGATTGTTTTCATTTACTTGTAGCCTAAGTTTAAGTCTATGGAATGAAATGAATAAGGCAAAGTTGCTATTTAATATTTGACACATGGCAAATATCAGACTTTCAAATGTTTTGATTTCCAAGTTCACACCTCAGACTAGAGTTTGGGCATCACCACAGCCTTAAATGTCACTCTACTTGCTTATTATGTCCTAGTAAGTGTTACATTTATGTGTAAAGTTGGGTAACCATATTGCATTTTCCATAGGGCAGACACAAAAAGGAGATGAAAAGACTGGGGTAAAATCCTGAGCCCCATAACAACAATATGGGTGGGATTCAAAACAGATGCTCTTTTGTGGGCTATGTCAAGAAGCATGGCAAGTCAAGTGAGGACTTCTAGACACGAATGACATCATATAGCAGAATTGTACAGTGACTTGTCAAGAACTCCAGTGTCCCTTTGTGGGTATACAGATACTCTGAAATCAAGTAATGCTCTATAACAAATGTACATTTTATTGGGCATCATGTGTGAAATAATTGTTAGTTAAAATATTAAAGTATGTTTTTGAGTGACATTAGCAACATTACAAGTCATACTGAAATCCCACAAAACTTCATGAAAACAAAAAAAGCCACCAATGGACATAAGATGTGATTTTTTTCAAAACTTCGGCTTCTTTTGCATTGAACATATAGTCTGGTGTGATGATACAAAGCATGATATGTAGTATCTCATATATCTGTATTACATACAAAAGACAAAAGAAAACCTGGTAGTTCAGCAAAAAACTTCTGATATTAGAGATCAATAAAAGAAATTTCCTGCAGCCAGAATCAATCTGAAAATGTCAACATAAACCACAGATTTACTACTAAAATAATGTTAAGCATTCCCTTGTTTCACTCTGCCCACTCCCAGATGTCATGTAAGGTGTTATGAATGTGCATTTTAGAACCTCCATGATTTAACTCTTTCCACCAGGGCCCTTCAAGTCGCAGTTCACAGAGCCACAGCATCAGCATCGTGTGGGGGCATTATATGTGCATATTTGGGGGCTCCACCCCAGAAATACTGAAGGATCAGGATTTGTGGCAGTAGATTCAGGGAACCTCTGTTTTAACAAGCTCTCTAGGAATTCTTGTGCACACAAAAGCCTAAGAAACTGCTTTCATTCTTCATTTGGCAAGGGAGGATGTTCATGAAAAGTACAGTCAGAGCCGGAACTGGAGTGGCATTTGTTGGAAAGTAGTGACGTGTTCCCAGACTGTGCACGATAATGTTGTTGTACATGGTGGGGCAAAAGTAGGTTTACGGTTGTGAGTACACAAAACACAATTTATTCTTGTGTTACTATTTATTAATTGTATTATTATATTGTTTTCCACACTAACAACTATAAACGTACTGTTGCTCCATCCTTTGTACTTACAGAGGATGGCAGTATGAAACATGCTTTCACTAATGAGTGTGTGGGGGCCTGAGAATGTCAGCCACACAGTATTGGCAGAGGGGACCTGGCCGGTCTTGGTGTCCTATGGGGATCTTCATCTTCACAGTTGTAATGTTTTATACCATGGGCAGAGAGTTACATTTCCTCTTATTTAAGTGGCAATTAATTTGGATTCTTTGATTTCTATAGACCCAACACAATAAAAAGAAAAACCCATTTAGTTTGTATAAGATTGTGTAGTGAAATAATATTGCTAATTTTTTAATATTCTGGGTGTGTTGAAGCCTAAGATTATAGTCCCAAAATATAAGAGCTTTCAAAAATCTTCTCCAATAAGGGACAACCAAACTGTTTATTATTGTATCATTTATGGTCCCAAATGCAGAAATAAGAAAACTAATTTAGCATTTGCTAATCAAAAGTTATTCATAAAGGAGAGCATTGTTAACAAGAGAATGAAGTTCTGATCAAAAGATATTTACCTAGTACATCCAACATACGTTCAGTTGTCTTAGGGCTTATGTCTCAGGACACCTTAAAATTTTCAGACATATTCAAATGGAAAATCAAGTCTGTGAGATCAATAAAGATGAGGTTATGATTGAAATAAATGTCGTAGATATTGCTGACAGAAAAATGTTACTTTACTGAAAAGTTTCCCAAAAGCCTGTTTCATGTCCCTATTCCTAAGGCTATAAATAAAGGGGTTCAGCATGGGTGTGACCACTGTGTACATGAGGGCCACAATGATGTCCTTGTCAATGAAATTGCTTAATGTTGGGAAAAGGTACTGTCCGAATATTGCTCCATAATACAAAGACACCACAGACAGATGGGACCCACATGTGGACAGTGCTTTATAGACCCCCTTGGCTGAAGGAACCCTCAGGATGGTGGCCCCAATGTAGCCGTAAGATACCAGGATACATATAAATGGCAGGGTAATGACCACCACCCCTACTGTGAACATGACCAACTCATTGAGAAAGGTGTCTGAGCAGGAGAGCTTGAGCAGGGCACCAAGGTCACAGAAGAAATGGGGGACAGTGTTAGCAGCACAGAAGGACAGCCGGGTCAGGAGAAGGGTGTGGGACAGGGCACTGGCACAGGACAGGATCCAGGACACAGCCACTAGTAAGGCACACAGGTCTTCCTTCATGATGGTGGAATAATGCAGAGGGTGACAGATGGCAACATATCGGTCATATGCCATTGATGTAATAAGGAAGCTGTCCAGGTCAGTAAAAAATATGAAAAAATACATCTGTGAAATACACCCTGCATAGGGGATAGATTTGTACTTAGTACGCATGTCCATGAGCATCTTAGGGACAGTGACAGATGAGAAAGAGATGTCAGTGAGGGCCAAGTGGCTGAGGAAGAAGTACATGGGCGTGTGCAGGCGGGAGTCCAGCCTGATGAGCAGGATGATGAGCAGGTTGCCCAGCACTGTGGTCAGGTACATGCCCAGGAACAGGGCGAAGAACACGCCCTGGTGCTCTGGCCTGATGGGCAGCCCCAGGAGGAGGAACTCTGACATGCTGCTCTGGTTGTCTTTCCTCATGGTCCTCCTCTGTCTGCTGGGGATGAAGAATAGTTGAAACTATTAAGAACTCTGTAGTAATTATTCTTAGCTGTCATATGAAAAATATGTATGTTTTATTTCTGAAAGTGGGAAACTTGTTTCTCATATGTTCCTTATATGTTGTCAATAAGGGAATTAGAAAAACTGTCAATGAAGTATGTTAGTGTGAGGTAGTTTTTCTTGGTTCACTGACCAAATAGAATGTGTGCATCTGTGGCACTGAGGACCAGACTACAGAATGTGATTCCTCAGCCATGTTATTGCACCAAAGATGCCCTGTGAAGAGTACACTGAACCATCAACCATGGCATAGACACCTTGAGAAAATTAGACTTCTGTACCCATTGTTAAATTTTAAATGAGAGGCAAATTTTTTAATGAAAGGATGCTAAGACTAATACTGTATTCTTTAAAAAAATTCATTAATATGCATAACATTTTTACTTATTTTTACTCAGTAAAGATCTCTAAGAAACTCTGGATTATGTTCATTCATTCTCCCAACTGCAGTGAGGGAGGAGTTTGAAAGTGTGAGGTCTTCCTTAACCTCGTGGTGTAACCGCTCTCACACTTCTGGCTGGCTGAATGTGTAGACAAATTGAGCTCCAGCGGTTTAGGAATGCTTAAATTGCAGGTTGTCCAGATCTGGTTTTCTGTGTCAGAATCCAAAGCAAGTGGAAATTCTTTCTGAAATACTCTGCCTCCCTGTATCTGTCTTTAAGTCTTGGGTCACTTTTCTTTATTTTTACCTATTTCTCTCTTCCTGTCTGTCCCTTCACTTTATCTTTCTATCTCTCATTTTCTCCTTCCTTCTACTCACTCTCTCTGTCTCTGTATCTTCATTTTCCTGTTACTCAGTCTCTCTTCTCCTTTCTCCTCTTTTCTGTCTCACTGTCTTTTTCATTCTCTTCCCTCTTCCATGCCAAAATCAGCTTTCTAATTCGTCCTCTTCTATACCCATATATAAACTCACATATTACTGAGAAAAAAATGTCCATTCCATTCATAATACTGACCTTACCTGTATTGATGATCCATGTTTGGTGGCTGTGTCTGGAAAATGTCTTTAGGAGATTTTAGTATCAGCCTCCAAGGTCCTAGACAGTCTTAGGCATCAAAAAGAAAAGCTACAAGTCTCAGACTCTCTCACTGCTGTCTACCAGTCTCAGAGCTATGTACTAAAGAGTATAACTAGCCAAGAGAGAACCCTGGGGAGTAAGGGAGCAGAACTTCTACTTTCCTGTTAAAGACATCCATCAACTTGGAGTATTAATTGCCTAGTTTCATTCTTGATTCCTTTAGAAAACATGTCCTGTGGGAGGGATGTTTGTGCTGGGAACCTTAGGGAATGAGCCCACAGACAAAGGTTCTCAAGACACCCTCAGTCCCTCTTCAGTCTCAAGCTCTGCTTTCCCAGCCTGAAGCATGCTCTGGCATAGGTTAAACTCCAGGAAGGTTAACAAAGGAAGGAGTGGCTCTAACCAGGTCCAAAAAGAAAGCCAAATGACTGACTGAATGGCCTCTGAGAGTTTAGGTAGAACCATATCCCACTCAAAGAAATCTCATTGGGCACCTACCCACCAATAACTTAAAGGAAATGATTCTGTGTTTTTTCTTTCCAATGGTCATTATTAAATGCAAAATGGAAAGATAGGGATTATCACCTTTTTTGGAGGTTTTAGGCTTTATTGTTTTCTTGACAGATTTAGGTTTTGTTGCATCAAATAAAAATTTTCAAGGAAGGAAGAAAAGAAGGAAAAATGAAGGGAGGACTTGAATGGGAGTAAGGGGGTGAAAACTGTACTTGAACATTCATTTAAATAAAAAAAAAAAGAAAAATGAAGGGAGGGAGGAGGGAGGGAAGAAAGAAAGAAGGAAGAAAAATAAGCAAAAAATAGCCCACAAATAAAGCAAACTTGCAAACAGGAAAAAAGTTGACACACACAATCCATAACAATTGACTCAAAATTGAAAACCTTCATGTTCTTTGAAGTTGACCTTTTGAAGAAAATGATAATTTATTGTCAGTGATTTTTAGCAGAAAGATACATAAGATAAAGAAGTATTTATAGCCCTGGTCAGTACCTCAGTTGGTGAGCATGTCATCCTGTTATGTCAAGGTTGTGCATTCAACCCCCAGCAGGGTACATACAAGAATCAACCAATGAATGCATCAATAAGTGAAACAACAAATAGGAGTTTTTCCCACATGTGCATTCTCTCTCTTCCTTCCTCTCTCTTTCTCTAAAATCAATAAATTTAAAAAAATTTTAAGTATTTATAGCTTGAGATAATTCTCTTTCGGTGTTTATTTTTTTCCTTTTTGATGTTGGAGTTTAAGGGGTGGTAGATACAGCAAAGCTTCTATCCTTGCAACTCCTTTCTAGCTGTGATGACTGTACTTCTGCCACAAGCATGTATGTCAGAGCAGAGGACTTAGGAGACTCTGTCAGCTCAGAAATGTTGAAGTCCAACAGCATTCTAGGCAAAAGCCAGAGATAAAAATTCCCAGGATATTGGCCAGGAGCAGTTTAGCAAGATCAAAGTGAGCCATGAGCTAGATTGGCTATAGCCGCTCCATTCCCTGAGAAGAACACCCCACACACTTGGCTTCTTGGAGAGGAAAACCCCATGGCAGGGCTAGTTAGGTAGGTCAAACAGAAAAAGAAACTGATATGGGACTTAGGGAGCTATGTAAGCAAGCAGTACAGACAGGGGCAGATTGCAAGGCACAGACCAAAGTGTATGTGGTGTGTTTGGACAAAGTGGATAACGAGTCAGGATGGCGACACCTTGGACTAAGGGCTGACATGCTTAATGTCAGAGGAAAGACCTGTCGCAGGCCATGTGGCATAGACACAGAAGAGCTTACAATGGCATAGATGAGAGGCAGGATTCTAACTGGAAAGTGAAGGACAAGTTGTTGCTCCTTTCAGAGCATTTTGTAGGCCTCTTCCGATTTTGGAGACATAGTACACATCACACCTGGAATACTGATCTGCCCAGTTTGCCAAATGACTTGATAGACTGCCAGTTTTAAGTAGGGTTTTGCAGCTGGCTCAAACTGTGTATAAGGGACCCTACTAGTTGGATCATCTAAATTGGCAGAACCCATGGTGCTGGAAATATCCATGGTGTATAATGGCACCACATGGAGCCTCTGACAGACTCCATTAGAAGAGTTACAATGCAGTGCTTAACTGGATTCAGGAGCTGCTGGCAAGCTTCTCAGGTGTAGAGGAGACTGAGTGCCCAACCATGGGACATCAATTGACTGGAACAAATTATTGCCAAGCACAAGAAGTCCTCAGGTTGGGTAGACCCATTGCAAATTTGGCATTAAGCCTTAGTAGATATAGCCAAAGTAAATTTCAGAATCAGCTAGCCTAGACCCTCATGTCATCTGCCTATGTTGCATTGATGTCTGTGCCTCAGTTCACATCTGTGGCCACTATCTGCAAGAATCTGTAGCAAGACATGGGAGGATCAGAATAGCACAGGAGGCAAATTCCCCACTCATCACTGTTTATCTTGCCATTCCGATGCATTCTGGCTAGAACTTCAATGACTAGTATTTTTATTTCTTTGAGGACTTTCTCTGGCTAGTGGGGCTCAATTTGCCAATACATTCAGCTGGCCAGAAGTGCCAGAAATACTCTCCCCACTCTACAACCACCCCCAGCAGTCCTCTGTTAAATACAAAGAGGAGATGTTCATAAATGCCTCAGCTCGATCACTCAAGAGTGGATGGATTTGAGGAGAGTGGAATTCTAGTGGTGTTAGCTTCGGCTGCCTGAGTGATCCTTTTGTTGATAATGCCCTTTACTTATAGCCTTACTTTCCTTATACTTTCCCACTTTCTCCTTGCTGTTTCTTTCAATCCCCCAAATAAACTACTTGTCCTTAATTCTTGTTTCACAATTGACTTGTAGAGAAATGTAAGCTAGTCAATCTTTCTATAATGTAATAATGATTATCTATTATTAATTGTTTGTTGGGAAAAAACACTCCTAGCTTCACTATGATTCAGTAAACATCTTTAAGTGAATCCCTATGTGCCCAATTCTAAGAGATAAAAATTTAAGGATAAGTGAAACAAAAGTCTTGCTTTCTTTTTTTCCTGCATATACTTAGAAAGGCTGAGGCCCCATTCAACAGTTGGATATAAACAAATGCTAGTGGCAATAAGCATTTGCTGCAGTTATTTTGAGGAGAAGGACTATTCTCTGAGGCACCAGGAACTTGTGCTTGAAAGGTTTCTGCCTTGATGCAGTAGGTGGGGGTAGGCATAAGAACAATTAGACACAGCAATGGTGCCTACTAGGGGTGGCTGGCTTCCTTTTCCAGTTTGTCAGTCTTTGGGCTTTTTTCATCCTGGACCACTCTCTTTCCCAAGAGGGTTAGTGACAGTTCAAAAGACTACTAATCTTTTTATTACCTATGAAAAATGTGCATGGTTATATACATGTTATGGTGGAAAATTTTTTTTGAATAAATGCTTCTACCCCCAACAACAAAATAGCACTTCTGTTAACATTTTGTAGCACATCTTTCCAGATTTAAAAGTATGATAATCTGCAGTTTTTTTTTCAATTTTATTTTAATCATTGTTCATGTACAGTTTTCTCCCCTTTACTCCCAATCAAGCCCACCCACCCCTTCTCCCAACTTCCCTCCCATTACCACCCTCCCCCTAGTTTTTATCCATGTGTCTTTTAACTTTGTTCCTGTAAACCCTTCCCCTTTTCCCCTGAAATTCCCTCTTCTCTCTCCTCTGGTCCCTTTCTCCCTGTCCTCTTTTGATTATATTTTGCTTGTTTCTTTGTTTTGTTGTTTAGGTTCCTGTTAAAGGTGAAATCATATGGTATTTATCTTTCACTGCCTGGCTTATTTCGCTTAACATAATGCTTTCCAGTTGCATCCATGATATTGCAAAGGGTAGGAGGTCCTTCTTTCTTTCTGCTGCATAGAATTCCATTGTGTAAATGAACCATAGTTTTTTGATCCATTCATTTGCTGATGGGCATCTAGGTTGCTTCCAGCACTTAGCTATTGTAAATTGTGATGCTATAAACATTGGGATGCAAAGGTTCTTTTGGA
>PVIA01015902.1:0-20940 GCA_004024845.1 Tonatia bakeri | reverse complement strand
GACAGTAGGTAGAAAATAGACAGGGGGAGGGTAGGAATAGTATGGGACATGTAGACACTAGAGAACTTATGACACATGGACATGAACTAAAGGGGGGAATGAGGGTGGGAGGGGATGGGCAGGGTGGTGGGGAGTGAGGGGGGAAAATGGGCCAACTGTAGTTGCATAATCAATAAAATAAAGAATTTAAAAAAAAAGAGAAAAAAAAATTTAACCAAGGAGGTAAATAAATGGAAGCATAGTGAGAAAGAGAGAGAGAAAAACATTGATCTGTTGCCTCTCCTACTTGCACTGACCTGGTATTGAATCCACAACCTAGGCATGTGTCCTGACTTGGGATCACAACCTTTTTGTGTATGGATGATGCTCCAACCAACTGAGCCACCTGGCCAGGGCAGTTATTTATTTTAAATATATAATTGTAAAAGGGGTTGTCTTCTTAGTTTTACTTTCTGATAGTTCATTTTTTGGTGTAGAAAAATGTAACTGATTTCTGTATATTTACTTTGCATCCTTCTACTTTACTGAATTTATCAGTTCTAGCAGATTATTGGTGGAATCTTTAGGGTTCTCTATATACTATATCATATCACCTGCAAATAATGACAGTTTTATTTCTCTCTTTTCAATTTGGATACCTTTTATATCTTCTTGTCTGATTGCTGTGCTAGGACTTCCATCATTATGTTGCATAAGAGTGATAAAAGTGGATATCCCTGTAGTGTTCCCTATTTTAAGGGAAACACTTTTAGTTTTTCCCCATGATGTTAGCTGTGGGTTTATTATATATGACCTTTATTATGTTGAAGTATGTTTGTTCCCTGCAGTCCCACTTTAATGAGAGTTTCTATCATAAATGGGTGCTAGATTTTGTAAAACACTTTTGCGTATCTATTGACATGATCATGTGATTTTTATCCTTCACGTTGTTTATGTGGTCTATCAGATTAACCTATTTGTAGCTATTATACCAACCTTGCATCTCAGGAATAGATCCCACTTGATCATGGTGTATGAATTTTTTAATGTATTACTGAATTCAGTTTGCTAATATTTTATTGAGAATTTTTGCATCTATGTTCATCAGGGATATTGTCCTATAATTTCCTTTCTTTGTATTGTGGAGAAGGTAATTTTTAATGTTTTTTTCTCCTTCTGGCTTTCTGTCAGGAATAATAACATCAGGTACCATATATGTGTTAAGCCTTGAGCTGGCAGTGTTGATATGTACACATAAATTGTACATTACAGAATGTAATGTACACATAAATACACACAGACACACACACACAGAGAGACACACACACACACACTTTAAAAAATTTCAATCTCATAGCCCTGCAAAATAGGATTGATTTTCTCTATTTTTACAGAGCAGAGACTGACACTTAGAGGGAGGAACTGACCAACTTGAGTTCGCGTAGAATGGGAGAAGGAAATGGTGTATGAGTATGTGATCACCCATTTGAGTGGGTGACAGTGGAGGAAACCGTTGCTGGACCTCATTAAGTCTGCCTATTCAGTCATTTGTACAATGTGTCTGTATGCTGCTGGCCCCAGAATAGCCCTTGAATTCTAGTCTTGGGACCCCAGAGACACTGGTGATGTTCATCTACCCTGTAGTCATCCCAAGGGTTTTTTGGCTCCAATTGTGAATAGGTTCTTAGATAGCCAGTGATCAAGTAAGGGCCAGAAAAGAAAGAACTGAGTTAAAGGTAGAGACTAGATGCAATGTTCTCTTCTACTTTTCCTCTCTTAAGTCTACTTATCTTTGAAGCTACATACCAAGCTTCACTTCCTCTGGAAACCCTCTCATTCTTACACCTTGTCCTAGAGTATTTGGTGCTATTTTCCAAAGGGCTCTTGTGTTTGTGAAGCATTATAACCAGGCTGGGAAGAGGACAGGGAGAAAATTTCCTTCCTACCCACTACATTTTCCTCCTAGTGTTGCTGGCTTACCATTCTTGGGAAATACTAATTGAGCAATTGGGCTCAATTTGTATTTAGGTTGGAGAATAAGGGGCTCTATTGTAGACATACTGGATAGGGTGGTAGTAAGCCAGGCATAGTGCGTATTTACCATATTTTTGGTTAGCACTTTGTTCCCTGTCCTTGGTAACTTCCTGCCTTATGAGGCAGAACCCACCTACCACCAAGGAAGCTGAAAAAGCCACCTACTCCTTTGCCCAGCTTCTTTCCAACTAGGGCTTGGACACATGACTGGAGTCCACCAATTGGATTGACTTATCCTATACTTGTAATAAAGAGTTAATGCTTAAGGTAGCAGAACTGCATGGAATCATTCTGGTAATGAGTTAATACAACCGTTGTAGCTATATCTCATTTCCAGAGGTAATGAAAGGGTCAGCTGTGTGGGAACTGCAAACAGTGGCATCCAGTTTCTAGTGGTATCATGAGCAATGTCTCCCCTGGGAAAATTCTGAGTGGCATTCTGGGCTTCATTTCCGGCTATGTTGTCTCTGTATCTAGTTTTCCAGCTCTCTCAGACCCTGTAAGCTATTTAATACCTGTTTAACAAATTCCTTTCTACTTAAATCTGCCAGAGCTTATTTCTATTGTTTACAGCTAAGACACATTGGGGGTTTTAGTCCTGGCTCTGCCATTGACTTAGTTTGTCCTCCAAAGTAAATCATGTACTCTTTCTCTATCTCACCTTTATCTTCTGTGAATAACAGCATTGTCAGTCTACCCAGCTTACATAAAGGATAAAGGGAATTGTGAGTGTTATGACAGCAGTCATTTGCTGCTATGAAGAAATAGCTACATGATGATTACCTTCAGAACTCACCAGTATCTAGTCATTTTGTGTCATGGATTCTAGAAAACTCTAGCTTTTTGCCTGCATTGAAATACCTTTATCCTGTATAGGTCTTCTGGTACAATTACTAGTGGGTATTTATGCCTTTGACCTGGTTTACAGTGTTTATTATAGCCATACCATTTATTCAAATGTAGTGACATGATTGATGATCTACCCTGCATTCAATTCACTCCTAACCCAATATGTAGCAGCCATGTAGTCTTATGGGGCTGACCCAACACTTACATCTAAGAACTCTTACATCCAGATCTGGTTTAAGCCAAGTAGCACAACCCTATATTCCAGGACACAATGTTTGGTTCTAAAGTGGGTATATATCCAAGTTAGAGTGAAGCTCAGGACTTTTGTTTAGTGATTGTTGCTGCTGGCAGTTACCCTGTGATTAGGGGAGCCATAGTTAGGATAGAATGACTCTGTGGAAGGCAGAGTGGAGAAATAGAAAGAAGCTGGATTTTGCCTGGTTCAGTATTCATCTGAATCCCATGCTCTTTTTGAATTTTTTCAGTTACATGAGCCAATAAATTCCCTTTATTAAAATAAGTTGAGTTGGATTTTCTATTGCTTGCAACCAAAATCATCCTAACAAAGAGATCTATGAAATCTCAGGATATTTGGGGAAAGAGGTGAGATTAATTAATGAATAAATACAGACACCTTAAACTAACACAGGCTCCCCACCAAAGCCTACCTCTTTTCCTATGTTCCCCTGTGTTAGGAAGTGTCTCCATCATTCACCCAGTTGCCCAACCTAGACATAAACATGGAAGTCATGCTAGACTCTTTTCTCTCTGTCACCTGCTCTTAAATGAGTTGTCATAATTTCTCTCCTCTGCATCTTGATAACCTCTGCAATCTGCCATCATATCTCTAACCCATCGTCACTGCCCTAGTTCAGTGTTTCTGTTTGCCTTAGAAACTATATCCCAGAGTTTGTGTGTCTCAGAATCTGTAGGTTTAAAGTGTTTGTTACTAGTGTCTGTGTTTTTCAGTGTCTGTATGTCCTGGTTTATGAGGACTACATTTATTGTGTGTTCCATTATCTGTGTACAACATTTGTATGTGTTAGTATCTCTGTGTTTCAGTGTCTATTTATCCTAGTGGTTGTTTGTATCAGTGTGTGTACACACTGTTTCCCAGTGCCCGAGTATCTCAGTGACTGTATCCTCCAGTGTCTCTGTATCTCCAAGTGTTCATGTGTCTCAGGGGTTTTGTCTCAGTGTCTATACACCTAAGTGCCTGTGTGTCTCAATATTTATGTATCCCAGTGCCTTTGAATCTCAATATCTGTAAGTCCCAATTTCTGTCTCTGCTTCAACTATGTACCAGTATCTGGGTGTCAAAATGACTGTGAGTCATAGTGTCTGTATATTTCCCAGTATCTGTACTGTAGATCACAGCCTTTCTGTACTCTAATGCCTGGGTATCCTATTATCTGTTTATTTCCTAATGACAGTATGTTCTACTGTCTGTGTGTCTTGGTGTCTGTGTACATCCCAATATTTGTGTTCCTCAGTTTCTTTATGACTCAGTGTTCGTGTACCCCCATGATCATTTGCATGTTGCATATGTCTCTTAGTTTCAGTGTACCTCAGTATCTGTAGCCCAGTGTCTGTATATTTCAGTGTTTGCTTGTTCCACTGTTTGTGAGTCAAAGTATCTTTGTGCCTCAGTGTTTTTGTAGGCCCCTGTATCTGTGTGCCTCATTGTCTGTATCCTATTGTCTGTGTTTCCCAGTGTCAATATATTATTATATGTTTTTCAGTTTCAGATTTTTGTGCTTCAGTCTCTGTACCCGTTTCCTTGTGTCCCAGTAGTGTGTATTCCAGTGTATGTGTGTGTGTGTCTCAGGTTCTATGTATCCCTCTGTCTGTGTATCCCAGTGTCTGTGTGCACTAGTACATGTGTAGCAATGTCTGGTCCCATTGTTGCTGTGTACTAGCATCCCTATATGTTCTTATATCTGTTCTAGTGTCCTTGTGTGTTAATTGTTTTTATGTGTCAATGTCTCTGTGTGTGTTAGTGGTTGCCTGTTTCCAAATGGCTGTGTGTATCTTAATATTTATACCGGCAAGTTTTTTGTTGTGTTCTAGTGTCTGCATATTTCAGTTGTTCAAGGTTTCTGTGTCCTAATGTCCATGTCCTGGTGTCTGTGGTTCCTATTGTTTATTGTAGTCCAATATCTCCATGTTCTTGGTCCCCTGTAAGTCTGTGAGTTTCTGCATCCCATTCTTTTTTTTTCTTTGCCAGGAGACCTGATAACCGGGGCAGCCAAGCCAGTCTCTGTATGCCCCAGCAGCTCTCCCCCAGGCCTGGCCCAGGACCCAGAGGGAGGATGGGATCACTGCTTGGAGCCTCCCACGATGTCACTCCTGGGAAACCTGAAGGTAGCACCACCCAGGCTGGGAGACAATGCCCCTTTCATCCCCTCCAGCCCAGGGCCTGCATCCCATTCTTTATGTATCCTTGTGTTGTACATCCTATTAATCTATGTGTTCCAGTGTCTGTGTATCCTCACGTCTGGGTGTCCCTGAGTCTCTGTATTACCCTGCTTCTATGTACTTATTTCTGTGTGTCCCCAATCTCTGTGTTTTAGTGCTTGTGCATCCTTGTCCTTGAATGTACTTGAATATTTGTATACCTTGAGCTTCTTCAATCAAATGTATGTGTCTGTTTGTGCCAGTGTGTCCATGGATCTATGTGTCTCAGAGTCTGGACATCCAATGAGCCTCTGTGTTCAAATGCTTGTGCATCTATCTCTTTTTGTGCACTGCTGAATTTTTCTGTATTCCTGATTCTTTACATGTCTTTTAATCTCCGCATGTTCCTTAGTCTTTATGTGTTCTTGAGTCATTGTGCATCCCCAAGTCTGTATTCCCTAAATTTTTACATATCCCTGCATCTTTGCATGTGATCTAATGTCTGTGCATGACTGTGTGGGTGCCCATGAGCCTCTTTGTTCTTGTGTCTGTATGTTCCTATCTTTGTACATCCCCAAGTCTTTGCATGTCCCTGAACCTTGATGATCCAGTTTAAATGTATCCCAGAATCTCTGTATTCCTGTGTTTGGGTGTCTTTCTCTGAACCTCTGTGTTCCAGTGTCTGTGCTCATGAATTTGCACATGCCATCTTACATTGGCCCTTTGTTGGTGACTCTGAATCTCTGGGACTTTCCACTCCATATCTGTGTTTTGGTATTTATGCTACTTCTCCATTTAATTTCCCCAGCTTTGTACAGTGTCTTTGTATTATCGTTTCTTTGTGTTACTGTGGCTGTCTCTTAAGTTGTTCTGTTTTTCAATAACTCTCTTTTTTAGTCTCTGATCTTTTTCTCTGGGTACCCACTACTGTGTTTTTGTTTCTTGGGTCTGCTTGTCAGGTTGTCTCTCTGTATCTGTTTCTTTTTCTGTCGTGCTCTGTCCCTGGTTTTGTTTTGAATTGACTCATCACCTCTGTGTTCCCATCTTTCTGTGAGTGTCTGGTGTTTGGATTCATGTCTTTTTATTTTTGAACCATTATCTCTGTGTCCCTGAGTCTGACTCACTGTTCTTATCCCTTTATTCGTGGTCTTGGTTGCCTGTTTGTGTGTCTCTATTTCTGGGTGTGCCCAGGTGTATCTTGATTCTGTGTCTTTGCATCCCTGCCTCTCCAGATAGATTTCCTTGTCACTGTGTCTCTGCCCATTTGCTTATATTCTGTGTGTCTGTTTCTACATGTCTAGGTTTCTTTATTTCTATCTTGATCTTACCAGTTCTTATGTCTAGCTTTTATCCACATGACAGAATTTGTAGGTGCATATCCCCATTTTTTCCTGTTGTAGGATCTCTGTCTCTAAATTACTGTGTCCCTGTCACTTTGTCAAAATGTCCCCATTATACCTGGAATCTACTTGCCTGTCCTTATATCTATTTTACCTGTCCTGATCCTTTTTTTTGGCTGGTTTTTGTCACTGTTCATGTGTACACATCCCCATGTCTTTGTCATAGGATCTCTGAATACCTAAATATGTGCTCCTGTCTCATTCTTAATGTGTTCCTCTGCATGTGACTGTGTCCTTAGAACTTTGTCACCAAGTCCAGGTCTGTGTAATGTCTGTTTCTACCTGCTTGTAGGTCTCTGGACCTGTGTGTCTGTGTTCTCTTCTCATCCCCAACCCCATATCTGCAAGTAAGCATGTCAGTGTGTCTCTGTGTTTCTAATTCTCTGTCTTTGGTGTCTTGGACTATGGTCTTGACTGATGTCTCTCTGGTTACCTCTGTGTTCCTGTGTCTCTATGTATCACTGTGTGTATTGACCCGCTCTGCTCCTGTGCCTGGATTTCTGTGCATATCTATCTTTTAGTTTTTATATTGTTATGTTTCAGTATCTTCACAATGGTCACTGTGTGCCTGTCCCTGGGTGATCTTGTTTTTTTCTCCCTGCCTCTTTGTCTGTGACAAGGAAAGTACCCAAAATGGACCTCAACATGGGAATACATAGGTCCAGCAAGAGAACATTTATTTCTCTGGATTTATGTTCCTGATGCTGTCACTCTGGCTCCCTTTCCCACTCTTTGTATACATATGTTTCTCTATGTCTATTTTCTTAGTTTTCAGACCCTTATGTCTTATGTTTCTGAAAGTCTCTATCACACTGTTTCCCCATCCATATCTGTGTTGTTGTTGGTGTCTTACTTTGTGTGATCCTGTGTCTCTGGTTGTATGTACATGTGTGTGTCTACTCCTGTGCCATTGGTTCCTTTTTTGTTCATTCATTTATTCATTCAGCAAATATTTACTAAGCACCTATTATACCAGGCACTGAGGATACAGAGATGATTAGAAAAGGTCCTTGCCCTTAAACAGTTCACAGTCTAAGTCAGGGATCTAGACAAGTAAACAGATAATTACTACATAGTATGATAAACACTGTGAGTTTGGATGGAATGGGTCGAGCTCTGGGAACACAGATGGGGACTGAACTCAGTCAAGGAGAGGGGTCAAGGAAATCCTTCTAGAGAAGATGACAATTAAGACTTGAAAGATGTATAAAATCTACTTACATGAAGTTAAGGAATGGAGTCTCGTGCAGAAGGAAAAACACATGCAAACGCCCAGTGGTGGGAAAGATCATGGCTTGTTAGGGGAATTCTAAGAGCCTTAAATATGCTATGGGAGCCAGAGCAGGTTGTGAGTAGGACCATAGACTTGGTCAGCTTTTTGTTTTAAGAAAGTTACCTCTAAAGCTGGTGTAGAGTATGGATTGAAGAGAGTAGAGACTGGACACAGGAAGAATTGTGAGGAAGAAGGAGTCCCTAAGTCTCCAGGTACAAAAGTATGCATGTCTGTGTGTATTTGTCCTTGCATATGTGTCACTTAGTGCGTGAGTGAGTGTGTGTTTCCCTGCATGTGTCTTCATTTTTCTCAGTCTTTGTTCCTGGCTCACTCCAGGAACAAAAAGGCCCTGGCTTCTGGGTTTCCTAAACTCAGGTCTCCTTGCTCTAGAGTTCAGGGGTCATCAGAGGACATAGGCAAGGTACGGGTGGCCCAGCAGCTGGTGTACATGAGAGCGATTCACCAGCCAGCAGGAAGCCCAGCGGGGCCGCAGCCTTGGTGAGTCCTTTAGCAGCTTCTTGCCTAGAATCACAGGCACATCTCGGCCTTGGCGTCTCCTCAGGCATGGCCCCGCAGACCCTGCCACCAGCTGGATGTCTGCATGCTGGAACTGCCCTGAGGGAGAAAGATGCAGCACCAGTCAGGGCAGTGACCTGTGTCCCCACCAAGAACTCTGAGAGAAGCCTAAAGTAGGAAATCTAGGAGGAAAAGTAGGAAGGATGAGGGGCAGCAAAAGCCAGGAGGAGGGAAGAGGCTGAGCATTGTGGGAAATGTGGAGGAGCCAAATGGGACAGGAGTATATTATGAAAGCAGTGTATCAGGATTGATAAGATGGCAGCAGAAGGGGAACAGTTAGGTTTGAAGATAATGACAGGGCATATTGGAGGGAAGGACAGGAGAGGATTGGGGAAGACCAGAGGAAGTAAGAATATCTGTCCAACCAC
This sequence comes from Tonatia bakeri, assembly GCA_004024845.1. Taxonomy (NCBI): domain Eukaryota; kingdom Metazoa; phylum Chordata; class Mammalia; order Chiroptera; family Phyllostomidae; genus Tonatia; species Tonatia bakeri. The sequence continues at coordinate 12,064 of PVIA01015902.1, read as the reverse complement.
CATCATTGCCCAAACTCTTTGGTGTGGGTCTTTGCTCAGGTTCTGCCAATGTCTGCTGACCTACAGTCTGACTTCTTGCATTCTCTCTTCACAGAAGCCTCTAGAAGGATCTTCGTTATGTCCTTATCACTGCATCTTTCTCCTGCTTATAGCTTCATGGTTCCCCATTGTCTTCAGTATAAATCCAAATTCCTTGTCTGGGCATTCTGCTCTGACCACTATAGCTCCATCTCCTCTAACCTCCATACCTTTCCTCTATCACTTTTTATCAGCCTTCTAGACTGTGGGTCTTTCACCTCCAGAAGATTTTTCTTGAGCTGTAAGGCTGGGTGAGGTGTCGTACCCTGGGTTCCTTCAGAGTCCTAGGATGCTTTACACCTAGCACTGATAGCTCCTGAGATCACTATCCACATCTGAGTCTGTCTTCTACCCTGGCCAGCAACTCCTCAAGGGCAGACCTTGGTTCTTATTCCTCTTTGTGGTTGTGGGTGGGGAGCAGGGTGCTGGGTGCTCACTAGCCTTTCAACCTGGAAGAGTCTTTCTTGGGATTGGTGTGCTCCCTGGCCCCTCTCAGCCTCAGCAGCACTTACCCAGCAGGCCATGGGCCAAAGGACTAAGGCCCGAGCCATTGACCACATAGAACCCAAGGTGGGGTAGTTGCAGGGCACTGGGGTGCCTGTAGCGGTGTCGGAGGACTAGGAACTCGAGGTGGGGCCCAAGACGAAGGGTGAGGTGGGCTGCAGCAGCCACATGGAGCTCCATGTGGCTCCTTCTCAGTAGGGCAGGTTGGTCCCAGGACAGAAACAAGGTACCCTCGCCTTGCACAGATATCGAACTGTGGGTGATGTTGACAGTGTAGGCCCGGGGTTTGTCTGTGGTGACTGTGATGATCTGGAAGTAGGTGCGGATCTGGTCCTTGTGGCCGGGCCTTGGTGGTGCCCCAAGCAGCTGTCCATGCACATGCAGCCCTGGAGGGGGAAGAGTCCGTGTCTGGAGCATGGGCTTTCACAAGGTCATTTATTTGGTCATCCACATCGCAGACAGGGTGAGGTACTACGGGCCAGGGTGCAGATTTGTGGTTAGAGAGCTAGCTCCTGGGGAAAACGATTCTACCACAGCCCATCCAGCTGCTCCTTCCTGTGCAATATGTGGATATAAATGTAGGTGTGCACATGCTCACTCCAGTGGGGCTGTTTGCATGCATGTGTTTGCTTCTGATTGTGTACATTTATTTTGGTTATGTTTACATGGGTATCTCTGGGCCTATCAGTGTATGTGCATATTTGGAGAAGGTGCTATATTAGAGTGTGCATTTTTGGTTGTGTTTTATGTCTCAGGATATGTTGGTGTTATGTGTCTTGATAAATAGTTTATGTTGTGTGTGTCTGGTTGTGTGCTGGCAGATACTGATGTGTATCTGGGAATGTCAGTGTGCATGCATCTGGGTGTGTCATGGTGAGTACTTGTGTGCATTGGTGTGTTTCATATGTGTACAGTAGCAGACTATTTGTGCCTGTGGGTGTTGAATTCCTGAGTATTGGAGTAAATCTGGGATATCAGTGCATGTATGTCTGTGTGTATTGGTGTATGTGTCATTGTATATATTTGGGCATGTTTTGTATGTCAATGTGGATCTGGGTATATATTTGTATGTTACTGTGTGTGAGTGTGGAGGGTGTAAAAATATGTGTGTCTGGGTATGTATTTGTGTGAGTTTAGTATGTTCCCTGGTATGTATGTATGTATCTGTGAGTGTGTATGTATCTGTGTGTAGGTTTGAGTGTATTCATATGTGTTTTCATGTGTCTGGATTCTTTACTTGTGATTAGTGAGGTACATTGCTGTGTATTTCTTTTAGTCCAAAAATGTCTGGGGGTGTTGACATGAGTATATCTGGCTGTGGTATTATATGGAGTGGAGTCCTTGGGGCTCTCACCTGCCTTTGGATCATCTATGAGGGGCTCTTACCTGACTTTGGGTCATTTGTGGGGGGCTCTAACCTGTTTTGGGGTCATCTATGAGCTGTAGCAGATCTCCTGGGCGCCCATCCACTGTGAAGCAGATTCTCTCTTCTGAGCGTGGGATATGGATCACAAAGTGGGGGTCACCATCCACTGCAAGGCAGGAGATAAAACGCTGAAGTTATGGCCCTAGAAGTAATGGGAGGGCAGGAGAGGGCAAGGGAGAGGAGGGGAATGTAGGAGGCCATGTCTATATTCCAAGAGAGAGCCCAGCCCCAGTTTTGGTGCACAAGCTGTCCTATGCTCAAACAGTATAGTGATAGTGACTGGCTTACCTGAGGATGAAAAGGTAAAGATGCTTGGAAATATGCCTGCAAAGGAGAGGGGGGTTGTATTAGTAAGGGACTGCTCTATCACATTCCTAGGAACTCTGGGACATCCTGGCCTCTTAGTCAACTCCTTCCAGATACCAGACACGGGCCAAATTCCTGAGCTCAGCATTGAAGTCTTTTTTGAAATCTAGCCCCTGCTTAGCTCTCCACTTTTCTTTATGCTCTAGCCCAACTATTCTTATGAGTGCCCTGCCTTCTCTTGCTAGTGACCCTTTGCTTTTGTTTTCCTGCCACCTTGAATGTTTTCTTTAAAAAATTTTTTTATTGTTTGATTAATATTTTTTACAAAGAGAGAAACATTGTTTTTTTTGTTCCACTTATTTATGCATTCATTGGTTGATTCTTGTAATTGCCCTGACCAAGGATTGAGCCCCACTACCTTGGCATATTGGGATGATGCTCTAACCAGCTAAGCTACCCAACCATGGCCTGTTTTCTTTTCCTTATCAGCCTAAGACCAATTTCTAGTTATCTCGCCAGGCCAACTCACATGCTATTTTCTCTTACTCTCTGCCTGTGGTAGGTAGAATTTTAGGATGGCACCCAAGATTCCTCAGTGTACACATCTTGTAAAATCTCCAGGACTGTGATATGATGATATATCACTCCCATAAATAAGTTATGTTATGTGGTGACCTTAAAATGGGGAGATTATCTAGGTGGGCCTGACCTAATCACATGAGCACTTTAAATCCGGGTTGGAGAAGTCAGAGAGATTTGAAGTGTGAGAAGGACTTGACATGAGAAAGATTTTCCATAGCTGGTTTTATTTTTAATTTTTATTTTATTTACTTTTGTAAGATTTTACTTATTCATTTTTAGAGAGAAGGAAGGAAGGGAAAAAGAGAGGGAAAGAAACATTGATGTGGCAAAGATAAATGGATCAGTTGCTTCTCACATGCCCCCACCTATGGACCTGACCCACAACCCAGGCTTGTGTTCTGATGGGGAATTGAACCAGTGACTTTTCAGTTTGCAGGCTAGCACTCAGTCCACTGAGCTATACCAGCCAGGGCTCCATAGCTGTTTTTAAAGATGGAGGTGGTTATGTGGCAAGGAATGTGGAAGACCTCTAGGACCTGAAAATGTTCCAGGTGGCCTGTAGAAACTGAGAATGACATCCAGCTGACAGAAAGCAGCCAGCAATCTCAGTCCTACAAACACAAAAGAACTGAATTTTGCCAACAACTTGAATGTACATAGAAGAGATGAGAACTTAGTCTGATAGACATCTTTATTTCAGTCTTCTGAGACCCTAAGCAGAGAATGCAACTAACCTGTGCCCAGACTTCTGACCTACAGAACTGTGAGATAATTAATAGGTGTTGCTTGAAGTTCCTAAGTTTGTGGTAATTTGTTATGCAGCAGTGGGAAACTAATATATTGCATTTCTTTTGGACTCACACAATGCCTATAAGAATTCCAACTGAATGGAAATGAAAGCTGAAGGATCTTTGTCAGTGGAGCTCCTTGTTTACCTTTTGCTAGCCTTGTAGAACTTCCCTGAGATTCCATGCTGCTTCCAGCTCCTCCCAGGATCTCTTCAGAATTGCCTTCCCAATGTGGATTTCCTGGCAAGTAAAAAGAAATAAGAGAAATCTTTAACACACTCAGGGAAAATATGCCCTGGACCTACTAAAGGGAATACTTTCTTTTTGACCAGGAGTGTTCTCATTGGCTTCCCAATTTGACTGGCATATTGCCAAGACCGGGACCTTATGCTCTAGCATTAGTCTTTCAAGCTCAATTATGTTCAAAATTCTTCCTTATAGCATTTATGCATTGACAGATTGATTGATTGATTCATTAAGGCACTGTTTGTGCATCAGGGATATGGTGGTGAAAGAGGTAGTCATGATTTTTGATCTGATGAATATCATATTTTAGTCAGGGAGGCAGATATGAATGAAATCATAATTACCAATGGTGATAAATGCTAGAAAAAATAATAGAGGAAATGAGGGGGTTAACAAGATACTTGCCATAGTCAAAGACAGTGAGATGGGTGGAAAGGACATTTGAGCTGAGATGTAAGTGATGAGCTGGAGTGTGAGTGGCAACAGAGATGAGGGTGATAGGAAGGGAGAAGGGGAAGGTATATAAGAGAGATTACCAAGCAGAGGGAACAGCTTGAAGGAGGTCCATGAATGGAGGTGGGAGTAGGGCCCACTGGAGGAACAGAAGAGGCCAGTGGGGCTAGAGTTCAAATGAACTCTGCTAGAGTTCATTTAGCAATGGGAGAAGATGAGGTCAGGGAGTTATGTGGTAGAGGAAAGGTGATGAAGGGCCTTGTAGGCCATAAATAGGACTTTGGACTTCATTCTAGGTGTGAAGGGAAAATCTTATGGGGTTAAGTAGGGAATGGAGGTGAAGTAATCTATGTTTTTAAAAGATCTGTTTGGTTGCTGTGGGAGAATGGCCAAGAATTTCTCTCAAGAGAGAGAGCAAGCAGGGAGACCAGTGAGGAGGTTGTAACAGTTTTCTAGGTGAGACACAATTGTATTCTGTTCTACAATAGTGACAGTTGCAGTGGTGAAGAGTGGGTGCATTGGCACATATATTAGACATAACATTGTCAGGAATTAAAGATGGATGGGCTATTGGAAGGGGGTTGTGGTGAGGGAGAGGAGCATGTCAAAAATATCATGCTCAAATCTGTATCCTTGTGACTTACCGCCATCCCCAACTGGTTCTAATCCTGCCCTATAAGGTCACCCAGGAAATGTCTCTCCTCTTAGGAAAGCATAATAGTGGAGTGGTGAAGTGCATTCAGTCTGGGACCAGATTATGTAAATTCAAATCTCTTACTAACTCTGTGACATGGAGCAAGTTACTTTACCTCTCAGTGCTTCAGTTTCCACATGTGTAAAATGCAGGTATTAATAGTTTCCTGTGAGGATTTAATGGGGGACTAAAGTTGAGCAGTAGATGCACATAGGAAGAGCTCAAAAATGTTGTGTTATTTCATAGACTTTGAGAAATTTAAAGATAACTGTCATCATCATCTCTAGTTTTTATACACCTGTCATTAAACAGTGGTGTTCACAAACCACAAACGAACCAACCAAACTTGCCTTGACCAGTGATGCTCCCATTTATAACCTCATATTCCTCCCATGCTTGGGAAGCATGCTCAGTTTTCTTCCCCAACAAAGAAAATGTCAAAGCCACATATTGGCCAGGTTGTTTCTATTCAGCCTCCCTAGTCTTAACATCCCTTCTCTCCCAGGGGCTCTAATTCTGTCCCTACATACTGAGGCTCAGAGAAGTTAAGTAGCTAGTTCAGTTTCAAAGCAAGCAAGCAAGCAAGCAAGCAAGCAAGCAAGCAAGCAAGCAGCTGTACTATTATTGGAATCTGCACAGGTCTTGCACACTCCCAGTTCCTGGGCTGTCTATTCATACATCTCCCTCATGTCTTGTCCTCTTGCACATGGCACTCACCATTTTTATCAGGAGTGGGGAAAGTATAAAAAGCCGGTGGGTTTAAGGACTCCACAAACTTGGACTCCATCATTGACTCAGACAGCAGCTCTAGTTCCTCAGAAAGAATGAGAAGACTGCCTGCCTCAGGGAGGGTGCTAGAAGGCAACAAGACTGGCAGGTTTTGGGGGGTGACTTCTGGCATAGGCCTGGAGCTGTTGGGTAGACCCATTGTTGGTACTCCTGACACAGATGGTCTCAGAATTTCCCTTGTGCTCTGGGGCCCTGAGAATAGGTCATACCGATGCCAGAGCCTTCCAGGGGGTGGCAGAGACGGTAGGGTGGGATGAAAGGGAGTAGGAAGGGGTTCTCCAAGGACAGAGGTCATATTACTGCTGGAAATTGTGGGATTTGAGATTGTGTTTGGGACTGTGCTGAGGCTCTGAGGAGGTGGGGGTCTGAGTCTGGTGGGTCTGGAGGGTAATGGGGTTTTGGATTTATTGGGGACTGGTGTCTTAGCTTTAGAAAGTGATAAGCTTGGGGAAGTTGAGTGAGGTGGGACAATAGGTTTAAGAGGTGATAGGAATTTAGGGTTCTTGGGTAAGAGGATCCCAGGTCTAGAGTGTGACAGGTTGTTTGGTGTCTTGGGAGAAAGAACCCTTACTCTGGTGTGTGGTAGGTATTTGGGGATCTGAAGTGTGGAGACTCTAGGCCTGGGCCATGGCAGATTTTTGGGTGACTGTGATGTGAGTACCCCAGGCTGTGGGTGTGATGTAGCATCCAGTTTAGGTTGTGATGGAGCACCAGGTTTGGAATGCAGTGGAGTGACATGTTTTATAGTGCTAACTTTGGGCCGGGATGGAGTGCCAGGATTCAGAGGTGGAACTTGTGTCTCATAAATGGGTAATAAGGACCCAGGATTCTGGTGTGATGGAGTACTGGGCTTCAGAAGCAATGAGTCACCAGAATTTGAGGAAACAAGGGCAGCAGGTTTTGTCCTGAGAGTTGGCTGAGTCAAGGTGCCAGAATCATGTTGTGCTGGAATTTTGGGCCTTGGGTGTGCTGGCGTGGATACGGTACTAGGGATATGACTTAGTGGTTCCAACTCCTTGGAACTGGCTATCTTCTTTGTAGAGGCAGGAGTTGTTGAGAATAAGAACTTTGGGTTCACAAGCTTTGATTTGGGAGAGACCTTGGGCACCAAGATTGGCTGGGCTGTGATTGTCCCTAGGCCATGTCTGGTGGCGGATGAAGGTGTGATGGTGCCTGGTCCAGCTGTGGTGGTAGTCTGTCTCCTGGCCTCCTCACTGGCATCCTTGGGCTGCACCATGACCAGGGAAGTCAGAGGTGTGACAAAGTTGTATTCAAGAGACAGGTTGAGGACTTTGGCAGCCAACAAGTGGCGCGTGGTGGTATCATGGGCACGGAATCGAGCCTCCAGGAGTTCTCCAATGGTGATGTAGGCCCAGAGGCGACGGATGAAGTGGGCTATATTGGGGGCTGGGTCACCTGGGCAACCAAAGGCCTTTGGGTTGCTATTCTTGGCTACTTCACTGTGACGGGCCACAAGAAGCTGACCTTTGGGGCCACGGGCTGCCAGGTGGATGCCCAGTTCTTGCTGTCCTGGCTGTACCAAGCCTGCTACCACCAGCTCTGAGCCACCAAAGTAGTTGGGGAAAAGGGCCCAAGGTGAGGTCCCAACCAAGCCGCCCAGGTAGTCCAGACGCACGTCTGCCAGTAGAGGCATGGAGATCTCCTCATAGAGGCCCTCCAGCTGTAGGTCTGCATCAATGTCCTCATATATACGCCGGGCTGCTCCTCGGTTCTCCAGGGACAGGCGACGTAGCAGTGGGAAGTCAGCATCATCCCCAAAGGCCAAGCTAAAAAGGGACACCTTGTTGTCCAGTGCCTGACGGACATTGGAGAGGATCACGCTTGGAGTCGTCACACCGGCTGTGGGCTCCCCATCTGTCAGGAAGATGATGAGGGGAATCCTCCCCACACTGGAGCCCCTCCCAGGGTCCTGGTTGCTATGGTTCAGCACTGAAGCAGCTGCCAGCAGAGCTGTGTTGATGTCAGTCCCTAATTGGGAAGCAGACTGTGAGACCATCTTTTCCAGTTACTTTTACCCCCACTGCAAACACACTGGGCATCTCACCAACCTTCCAAGCTCAGTCATATCACCTAATCTTTGCTCAAACTCTTTCTGCTGTTTATCCTTCCCAAGGCCCCACCCCTGCACAAGCTCCCTGAGATCTGACAGTGGAGCTCACATGTTCATGGCTTTTATCACTCCCTATCTCAGATTGTGCTTTGCCTCTTGCTTTGGGGGGACTGTCTAGTTCTCTAGTCAGATTGACAGGTCCTCAATGATAGCACTCCACACCTCCATGCTTCAGGGAAAAAAAGGGCTGAGTTGACAAGAGGTGATGATAGTGGGGAGACAATAATAATTGTCTGAGAGATGACTGATTGAAAGCCAGAATCAGGGCAGCAACTTACTCAAATTCCTATCAATATCTAGATTATTGATTTTTTAAAGAAAAACTCTGACTTCCAGTCAAGATGAAGGCACAGGCAGATACGTTTTGCATCTTCACAACCAAAAGAAGGGAAACAACCAATTTAAAAACAAAAACCATGAGAGTTCTAGAGGAGAACATAGGCAGAAAAGTTTCAGATATTCCACACAGCAATATTTTCACTGACATGTCCCCTAGAGAAAGGAATATAAAAGAAAGTTTAAACAAATGGGATTACATCAAATTAAAAAGCTTCTGTACAGCTAAAGAAAACATTAGCAAAATCAAAAGGGAAACATCTGCATGGGAAAATAGATTTGCCAATAATACCTCAAGCAAGGGTTCGATCTCCAAAACATATAAAGGCCTCATACAACTCTATGCCAGGAAGATAAATAATCCAATTAAAAAATGGGCAAAGGCCCTGAACAGACACTTCTCCAAGGAGGACATACAGTGGACCCATAGACATATGAAAGGATGCTCAGCATCACTAGCCATTAGACAGATGCAAATTAAAACCACAGTGAGATACCACTCTATGCCAGTCACAATGGCCATCATTAACAAGTGAACAAACAACAAGTGCTGGTGAGGATGTGGAGAAAGGAGAGCCCTAGTGCACTGCTGGTGGGAATGCAGACTGGTGCAACCACTGTGGAAAACACTATGGAATTTCCTCAGAAAACTAAAAATGGAACTACCTTTGACCTGGCAATTCCACTGCTGGGATTATACTCTAAGAATCCTGCGACTCCAATGGAAAAGAACATATGCACCCTAATGTTCATAGCAGTGTTATGCTATGATAGCCAAGTGCTGGAAACAGCCTAAATGTCCATCAGTAAATGAATGGACCAAAAAACTGTGGTACATTTACACAATGGAATACTATACAGCAGAAGAAAGAAGGAACTCCTACCTTTTGTGACAGCATGGATGGAACTGGAGAGCATTATGCTAAGTGAAATAAGTCAGGCAGTGAAAGACAAATACCATATGATATCACCTATAGGTGGAACCTAATCAATAAAACAAATGTGAGAAAAATAGAACCAGAGACATGGAAATAAAGAAGAAAGTGACAGCGACCAGAGGGGAGTGGGGAGGGGGACAATGGGTTAAAGAATGGGAAGAGTAAGGAACATGTATAAAGGACACATGAACAAAGACAATGGGGTGAGAGAGGATTGAATGTGAAAGGTGGGGCAGGGTAGGGCAGGGGAGAATGATGGAGGAAAAATGAGGATAACTGTAACTGAACAGCAATTAATACAAAAAATTAAGTTTTGGTCCTGGCTGGTGTAGCTCAGTGGATTGAGTGTGGGCTGTGAACCAAAGGGTTGCTGGTTCAATTCCCATGCAGGGTACATGCCTGGGTTGCAAGCCAGGTCCCCAGTGGGGGGCACACAAGAGGCAACCACACATTAATATTTCTCTCCTTTTTTCCCCTTTCCTTCCCCTCTCTCTAAAAATAAGTAAATAAAATCTTTTAAAAGAAATTAAGTTAAAAACAAAACAAAAAGAACAAGAACTGCCAGAAAATCTAATTGTATGGAAGTCTAACAACCAAGGAGTTAAAGAAGAAACATTCATCCAGATTGGTAGGAGGGGTAGAGATGGGTAGCTGGGGTGGAGAGGATACACAGCAAGGCAACAGACTGGGCAGGCAAGGAGGTGGCTGGTAGACTGGGCAGTCCCATATTCATGTGCAAATAAGCCTGGAGGAACAACTGTAGAATGAGCCAGACTGTGCAACCCAGGGTTCCAGGATGGGAAACTAAAGCCTTAAAGCCTTTAGTGGTAAAAACCTGTAGGCATTTTGGTGGTAGGAGAAACTTCCAGCCTCACAGGAGAGTTCGTTGGAGAGACCATGGGGTCCTAAAAGTTTCTCAGGCTCGCCTATCCAGGAATCAGCACTAGAAGGGCCCAATTTGCTTGTGGGCACCAGGGGAATGGACTGAATGCCAGATGAGAGACGAGCAAGCAGCATTGTTCCCTCTTGGACCCCTCCCTGACATACTAAGTGATGAGGAGATAGCCAATCTATAAGATGCAGAGTTCAAAACACTGGTGATCAGGATGCTCACAGAAAGGATTGAGTATAGACACAAATTAGAAAAAGAAGTGAAGGCTATACAGAGTAAAATAATTAAAAGTATACAGGGAACCAACAGTGAAAGGAAGGAAACCTGGATTCAAATCAACAATTTGGAACAGAAGGAAGAAATATACATTCAACTAGAACAGAATGAGGAAACAAGAATTGAAAAAAAAAATGAGGATAGGCTGATGAAACTCCAGGACAACTTTAAATGTTCCAACATCTGATTCATAGGGGTATCAGAAGGAGAAGAAGAAAGGCAAGAAACAGAAAACTTATTTGAAAAAACAGAAGGAAAAATTTCCCAATATGGCAAAGGAAATAGATTTACAGGAAGTCCAGGAAGCTCAGAGAGTCCCAAAGAAGTGAGACACAAGGAAACACAAACCAAGGCACACCAAAACCACACTAGCCAAGATTAAAGATAAGGAGAGAATCTTAAAAGCAGCAAGAGAAAAGGAGAGAGTTAGCTACAAAAGAGTGCCCATAAGACTATCAGCTAATTTCTCAAAAGAAAACTTGCAGGCAAGAAGGGGCTGGAAAGAAGTATTCCAAGTCATGAAGGGCAAGGATGTACACAGAAGATTATTCTATTCAGCAAAGCTATCATTTAGAGTGGAAGGGCAGATAAAGTGCTTCCCAGATAAAGTCAAGTTAAAGGAGTTCATCATCATGAAGCCCTTATTATATGAAATGTTAAAGGGACTTGTCTAAGAAAAAGAAGATCAGAAATACGAACAATAAAATGATGACAAACTCACGATGATCAACTGAACCTAAAAAACAAACACACACTAAGTAATCAATTAGAACAGGAACAGAATCACATGGTGGGTTATCAGTGAGGAGGAGGGAGGGGAGAATGGGGGAAAAGTTACAGGGAATAAGAAACATAATTGGTATGTACAAAATAGACAGGAAGATTAGGAATACTGTAGGAAAGGGAGAAGCCAAAGAATTTATACGTACAACCCTTGGACATGAAGTAAGAGGGGGATGGTGGAGGAAAGAGGGGTACAGGGTGGAGGGGGATAAAGAAGAGGAAAAATTGGACAATTGTAATAGCATAATCAATAAAATATTGATTTAAGAAAAAGAAAAAATTCTCAACAAATTCTTCTATGTGCCTCTTCTTTAGGAGGAAACTCAAGTCTAAAGAAAAATATGCCCTAAATACATGTAGAATCAGCTGTGCTTTTTCCACTAGGAAAAGGAACACAGAGGAACATATTTGTATAAAATGTAAAACTGTTATTCCAGCATTGTGAGTGGTCAGCTGGATCACCACAGCCCACCCATTTTGGTGGGAAGGTCTAACACTTACAACCATCAGCTTCCATGTGGCCCAGGTAGTCCTTGGCACTGTGTACATTCTGGGTGGTGGCCTGGATGGACCCTCCAGCTTTCCAGACACTAACCGAGTCAGAAAAGGAGATGATGTTGAAGTAGTCGTTGGCCTGCAGGTCACCAAGTATTACATTCATGGCCTTTTTAGTCTGTGGAATATGGATAAAGTGAAGGAGATAGACCAAGACTTGAAGTCTCACTCAAGACTGAAATGTTCTTTCTGTACAAGGTACTATAGTCTGAGACTCTCTAATTACAGCACTCTGTAAGTCTAGAATTCTCAGGTCAAAATGCTGTATATGGTCTTTGGCCCAAAGC
>PVIA01015901.1:0-20949 GCA_004024845.1 Tonatia bakeri | reverse complement strand
TTGGTTGTTCCTTTCTTCCTTCTGGTCCACTCCATTGATTTGAGTCCCAGTTTTCTTCCCCTCACTATTGGTTCCCTGTGCGTTTTCCTTCATTTCTCTTATCGTAGCCTGCATTTGTTCATCTAATTTATGTCCAAAGTCAACCAATTCTGTGAGCTTCCTGATCAACAGTGCTTTGAACTGTGCATCTGGTAATTCAACAATTTCTTGGTCACTTAAAAAAATTGGTTCTGGGGCTTTCAAATATGTTTGAGCCATCTTTTTAATTTTCCTTTTTGGTTTGGATGTGGCTGTTTCGTAAGGGCGGCGGAGCCTTAGGTGTTCACGGGGCAGGGCACCCCAGTCCCTGGGTTGTGACGTTGTATGTGGGGGCGGGGTCTGAGAGGGAACAATGGCGCCTGCTCCGCTCTCTCTAGGACTTCCGTCCCCTCCACGGCCTCCCACAAGCAAACTGGGCCCTTGCTGTGCTGGCTCCCGGGCGGTGGGCTGGTGCACTTTCTCGGACTCTGTGGGCTTCCATGAGAATCTCCTGTGAGGCTGGGAGAGTCTCCCGGCCTCAGTTCCCAGACGGGGCTCTTAAGCTTTGAAACACAGAGGCGCTGCCCGTTTTCACTTAGTTTGTGCAAACGTGTGGCTGCGGACAGCCAGCTGCCCTGCGCCCCTCACTGGGTCTGCTAGTCGCCTCCCGCGCCCAGCGTCCGCCACCGGTCCGTCTGCTGCCGCTGCCGTCTGCACCCTGCACGCCCGCCAGCCAGCGTTTCTTCCCGCTGGGACCCCTCGACCCCTCTCCGCAGGCCTCCGACTCCGCCACTCCTTACCGGTCTGGATGTACTGGAGCCCAACTTCTGTTCAATTAATTTCTCTCTGTTCTGGTTGTTAATTGTTTCTCAATCTTTGTTGCCTTCAGTCTTGGTTGCACGAGGAAGCACAATGCGACTGCCTATGCCTCCATCTTGGCCGGAACTCCCCTAAATAAATAAAATCTTTTAAAAATAAAATAAAAAGGAGAGAAGCAATTCCTTCTCTTCTTCTCCAGTATCCCAGGATATCACCACAGGCCTCCAAAGAATTTCCATGTTTTACCTGGGAGTTGTTCTAGATGGTTACCCATGTAAGCACGACTTGAGGGAAGACAACCTGTCTCTTCAAAACTGATTATCATGTGTGATCTAAAATTTCATTACCAACTATTTCAGTAATGAATATATTTACCAAATATTTCCGTTCTTCGCTTTTCAAGGTACATAGTAGCATTATACTTTCTACTCCTCCTTCTTTGTGGGTAGATGTGGCCATGTGACCAGTTCTGGCCAAGGAGTGGCCACTGAATGTCTCACATGTGCCCTGGCTGGTGTGGCTCAGTGGATTGAGTGCTAGCCTGCAGACTGAAAGGTTGACAGTTTGGTTCCCAGTCAGAGCACCCGCCTGGGTTGTGTGGGCCACGTCCCCAGTTGAGGGCATGCAAGAAGCAACCAACTGATGTTTCTCTTGTACATCAATGTTTCTCTTCCTCTTTTTCTCCCTCCTTTCTCTTCTCTCTAGAGATAAATAAAATATTTTTTAAAAATGAAAGTCTCACATGTATCCCCAGCTGGGGAACAGAAATGGGAAACTTTCAGCAATTTTTCTCCACTAATATGGTGACTTGCAATATTCAATATGGTGGATGCTCTCTCCACCCAGGGTGAAGATACAGAACCAGAGTTCATGACTACTTCATGATAGACATGTGGCATGAGCATAAAATAAACCTCTCTTGGTTTAAGTCACAAGACTCTGAGATCATTTGTTAATGGAGCATAATGTAGCCTATCCTGACAATTACACCAGCAAAACTGGTGATTTGAGTTCCCTCAAATGCAGATTTGAACACAACTGTTAGCAGTAATTAGTATACAAACAATCAGTTAATAAATTAACCATAGAAAAGAGCACATTTCTGAAGAATTGAAACATGCAAACACAAATAATTAACACTAAGTATTTCAAAACAGCACAGTCCCAAGGCAGGCAGTCTAGAGTTAGACAGTATTAGAAATTCTTCAGGGCAGAGAATTGCCCGAGAGCTATAATATATCTATAGTTAATAATTAATATCTTCATAATTGCAAATATCTAATGAGAACTTAGTAAATATTAAGCATTGTGCTAAGTATTTATACCAAATATATTTTCTCATTTAATTCTTATAATAACTTTCCAAGGTAAAAAGTTATCTCAATTTTACATGGACAATGAAGAAAGCAATAAAAACATAAGTTACTTGCAGCTTACTTACAGGTCTGTCTAAAGCCAAAGTAATCTCTCAACAGAAATGATAATAGATATAAAGAGATAAATAATAGATAAATCTATCATTGTTTATAAAAACAACAGGAAAAAATACCGAAATGTATTATCTCTATAGGATGAGATCGATAGAGTTTTATTTATTATATTTGCTGTGTTTTGAAGTCCTCTGCATAAGCCTACACTTGTAATGTTTGTAATCAGAAAAAAATAATAAATTCTATAACATGTAGAAATTATTAGCTCTTGGTAGTACCTCCAAAACTATTGCTAACTCTCATAATGGGGGCAAACAAGATGAACATTTATGTGTTGACAAATTTATGTTCATTATTTCATTTAAGCTCACAACAGTCCTATAATATAGAAATCTAACTTTTTAACTGAAAGGGAACAACTGAGATTTAGGGAGGTTTAAGAAATGGACCCACAATCCTATGGCTAGAAAGCAGCAGAATTTTAAATGTAGATCTGTCTGACTTCTACAACCTGGACACTTTCTTCTATCTCTCAAATGGTAGAAATAGTTAAATAATTAATTATTAAAGTGATATTTACCTTCCAAGTCTCAGATGTGATTGGTAAAGGAAACGTGTTCTGAGGACTCTGCCCATGCTGGGGGAAATGAAAGTTCTCTCTCTTTAGAGTCAAGCCCTAGATACAGGACTCCAACCCCTAGATACAGGTCTTCTTTTTATGAAGCACAAGAAAGTTTCAGAACTTGAAGAAACGTGAGAGCTGAGCTCAGTCACCAAGTAATGAGCCTTAACAAGGAAGTGAGGTCACTGCCTGCAGGAGCAGAGAAAACCAAGAGACAGCAGTCACTGCTCCAGAACACAGGCTGCCCAGCAGCCCACCTGGCTTTCCATTGATTTTCCAAAGATTTGGTGGGGAAAGCAATGTGTCTTTTTATTATGGAGCCACACTGGGGCCGAAAGTGAAGCAGTTTCTGGCTGGAATTCCCATTAGATGGCTGCAGAACCAGCTCTGTGGATTTGAGATGGATACTTATGAGGCCAAGGTGGCTGTTTCATTCTACTTATCTTTCTGTGAAGAGAAACTCCACAATTTACAGTTTACACTGTTAATCTCTTCCAGTTATCTCACAAATGCCAGTACTGGACTAACCAAGGCTTCAGGGAGCCCGAGGGGGAACCAGAGAACAGTAGATCCTTAAACAATATGGTTTGAAGTGCATGGTCCACTTATACCCTCCTTTTATTTTTTTTCATTTTTTTATTGTTGTTCAAGTACAGTTGTCTGTATTTCCCCACCACCACTCTACCCCACCCCAGCCATCCCCATTCCCCTCCCCTGATTTCACCTTCCCCTTGTTTTTGTCCATGTGTCCTTTATAGCTGTTCCTGAAGTCCTTTCCCCCACTTACCCCCATCATCCCCTCCCACCTCCCCTCTGGTTACTGTCAGATTGTTCTTAATTTCAATATTTCTGTATACCCTCCTTTTTAAATAAACAAACAAACAAACAAAGCTAGTCCCTTGTAGCTACAGGTTTTGGGAATCCACCAACTGTGGCTCAGAAATTCTTTTGCATTCACAACCATAGTTTCCCAACCACAGATCAAAAGTACTGTTTTCAATCTGCAGTTTGTTGAATCCCCTGGTGTAAAGGACCAACTAAAATAAAAAGTTATAGGTGGATTTCCAACTATGCAGGGGTATGGTGCCCCTAACTGACACCCCACACCCTCCCTGTTACTCAAGGGCCAGTGGTACTTTTGATGAGCCATCTTTGACACCTGTGACTTTAAAATACTGAGCCTTTTTGAAACATTCTAAAAACCCATGTATTCAGCATGTCACTGATTCCAATAGCACACCAATAACTTCTCATCATTCCCAAAACCACCATATAACCATGAACAAACTGAAAAGGAGAACAATTCATGGCAGCTGTAGGAATAGGATGAGAGGTCCACTGGCAGATCAAAAATGTTTGCAGCCTTCCAGAAGTGGAAAAAGGGATGGGATTGTACTTGTCGATAAATAGATGAAAGAAGCCACATCCCAGAATATGTTGAAGAGAAAATCCATGGTAGTGAGAGTTAATCTTCCCTTTGGTTCTATAGCGTTTCCATGACTTGGAGTATTAGATTACCATTGTTGTTATAACAAATTACCATAAGTCCAGTGCTTTTACAACATCAGTTTATTATGTTTTAGTTTTTGAGTTCAAATGGATCTTATGGGGCTAAAATCAAAAGATGTGTTCTTTCTGGAGGCTCTAGGAAAAAATTAGTTTCCATGCCTTTGCTAGCTTCTGGAGGCTATGCACAGTCCTTAGTTTACGGCCACATCAGTCCTACCAAGTCTTCTGTTGTTGCATTTCCTTCTCTGACTCTGACCTCATTGCCTACCTCTTATAAGAAACTTTGTGATTGTACTGGGACCATCTGGATAATCTCCCCATCTCAAGGTTCTTAACTTAGTCATAGTACCAAGTCCCTTTCAGTAAGTAAAATATTCACAAATTTTAAGACGTGGACTCCTTTTGGGACTATTATTCTGCCCACTAGAGTTGGTGAGGAAATACAGAAAGCGAAATGAGAAATAAGATAAGAAATAAGGCCTTTGATGTAAGACAGTTCAAGGCAGCTACAGAAGCTAGCTCTACACACTACATTCAGAACAATTGACAGTAGGAATGTTTACCCCAGAACAAAACTGGATAAACACTGTCCAACAAAATTGAGCAGTCTGACAAGGAAGGTTTAGTATCTTATACAAAAGAGGAAGCTCAAGATGAACACACAGAACAACTGATCCTGGACGAAAGAGAGAAGGGGGGTGGGAGAGAATATTTAACATCCTTAATTAGTATTCTCACAAGATTTTAAATGTGTTACAATTAATAAAACAAGAATAGTCTATGACAAAAATGGAAAAATTCAAAAAAGTTTCTTGGAAAATAAAGCAATGATATGAAAGATAAAAAATACAATACAAAGCCTGAATAATGTTGAGGAAAACTTATAGAACAGAATGCAAAAAGACAAGGAACAAACATATGAATGAAATGGAAAATAAATCCAGAAGCTCAACACCCATCTAACAACAGTTTTAGAAAGAAATACACAGAAAAAGTTAAGATCATAAATAATCAACAAAATAAAAGAAGAAAATTTCTTGAACTGAAGAGATTGAGATCTATAACTGTCCTTCTGAGAGCGTGACCTCAGTGTTAAGCAAAGTGAATAAAATCAGTCACCCTGAAACACAACCTCACAGAATATATAACACCATGATTTAAAAAAAAGACTCAAAATTCTCTCAAGAGATTAAAAAAAAAAGAAAGACCTCACCTACCAGGGAATGCAAATCAGTTCTCAGTGGCAACATTATGTAGAAGACAATGAGCTATGTTTTTGAAGCCCAGTGGAAAATTGTAATATTGAATCCACAGTTTGAATATTAAACAAACTATCCCTTATTGACAAAGGAAAAATCAACATATTTTCCAACAAGTTTGCACAGGAGAGGCATTCAGGAAGTTGTAGCCTTAATATAAGGTATTGGAAGTACTGCCACCAATGAAGAGAAATGCAGAAAGGGGAAGACACTGCAGCAAACTCACTCTACACCCATTCCCACCACCCTTTTTGTGCCTGGTGCTACAGAGCCTATAAATTCAGAAACTGCCATTCCCTCCCTCTCTTGCACTAGTCACCACATGTAGGGTGATGCCATACCCTAAGGCAGCTGAGGTCCAGCTTCTTTTTTTTTTTAAGATTTCATTTATTTTATTTTTTAGGCAGAGGGGAAGGGAGGGAGGAAGAGAGGGTGAGAGACAACAATGTGTGGTTTCCTCTCATGCATCCCCAACTGAGGACCTGGCCCACAACCCACGGATGTGCCCTGACTGGGAATTGAACCAGCGACCCCTTGGTTCGCAGGCTGGTGCTCTGCCCACTAAGCCCCACCAGCCAGGGTTGAGGTCCAGCTTCTGCTCCCTTCTCCTTAATGTCCTAGGTGCTAAGTGCTAACAGCAGAGCAAAAAGTTTCCATCAGAACTTCCCGTCATGTGCTTGGGGGTTCCTCCTGGCCAAATTATTCACTGCTGACTTGGTCACATCTTCTCTGAAGGACATAGAAATTCTGTAAGCCACCTATTACCCTGGCATGAATCACTTTCTATTGAAATAAATTAATGTGGATTCTATTATCTGCCTTTGGGGATTAGAGATAAGAATGAGAAGGGATACAACAATTGGTTATTGCTTTCTTTATAAAAGCTTCTATTATTTTATTTTTTTGCCATGTATATGTATTACTTTAAATAGAAATTTTAATTTTCTATTGTAGTAATGGGCAAAAGAAATAAGGCCTTTTGTGTAATTCAAGGAATAGCAAATCAAAATAGGCCAGAAACATATGTACAGTTTTCCACTTCAGTAGTAACAAAAGAAATGCAAATTGAAGTTATGCTATACCCAGCAAACTGACATAAATTTGGAAGTACCACATCTATTGCAGGTTGAGATGTAAAGAAAAAGTACTTTCAAGTAGATGTGTAAAATGTTAGAGACTTTTGGGAAAGCGATCTGGCAACACCAACTAAAATACAGATTAAAATTTTAAATACATGTACTCTTCAACTCAACAAACCTGGTCTAAATAACATATTATTAAACAATAAAGGGGTCCACAAGGAGATCAAGGAAGAAATAGAAATATACTTTGACACAAATGAATATGAGGACACAACAACCCAAAATCTGTGGGACACTGGGAAAACAATCACAAGCGGGAAATTCATTGCATTACAGGCCTATCTCAAAAAAAAAAAAAAAAAGCTCAAATAAACGATCTAACTTTACACTTATGGGAACTTGAATATAAACAACAAACAAACCCTTAAGTGTTAAAAGGAAGGAAATAATAAAGATCAGAGAAAAAATAAATAACATAGAATCTAAAAAAATGATACAAAAGATCAATGAATCCAAGAGCTGGTTCTTAAAGAGATAAACAAGACTGACAAAAATTTAACCAGACTTATTAAGAAAAAAAAGAGAGAATACCCAAATAAATAAAATCAGAAATGAAAGAGGAGAAATAACAACTACACCAGAGAAATACAAAAGATTGTAAGAAAATATTATGAATGACAATCTGCCAACAAACTGGACAACGTGGACAAAATGGATAAATTCCTAGAAACATACAATCTTCCAAAACTAAATCGAGAAGAATCAGAGACTCTGAATAGATAGGGTAGACCTAGTGAAATTGAAGTAGTAATCAAAAAACTCCTGCACCAGAAGTCCTGGACCAAATGGTTTCAGGGGAATTTTACCAAATATTCCCAGAAGAACTAATATCCCTCCTTCTCAAACAATTTCAAAAAATTCAAGAGGAAGGAAGGCTCCCAAGCTCATTTTATGAGGCCAGCATTATCCTAATTCCAAAATCAGATGAAGATGCTACAAAACATAAAAATTAGGCCCATATCCCTGGTGAACATAGATACTAAAATCCTCAGCAAAATATTAGCAAACCAAATATAGCAATGCGTCAAAACAATCATATACCATGATCAAATGGAGTTTATTCCAAGAATGCAAGATTGGTGCAACAGTCCCATTCACAATTGCTTCAAAAAGAATAAAATACCTAGGAATTAATCAAACCAAGAATGTGAAGGACCTGTACTCAGAAAATTATGAGATACTGAAGAAATAAATTGAAGATACAAATAAGTGGAAGCACATACCTTATTCATGGATAGGAAGAATTAACATCATTAAAATGTCTATAACACCAAAATCAATCTATAGATTCAATGTAATTCTTATCAAGATTCCAATGATGTATTTCAAAGAACTAGAATAAATATTTCAAAAATTTATATGGAGCCACAAAAGGCCCCACATAGCAATAATTATCCTGAAAAACAAGAACAAAATTGGAGGAATCATACTACATAATATCAAACTATATTGTTAAGCCATAGTAATCAAAATAGCATGGTACTGGCATAAAAACAGACACATAGATTAATGGAATTGAATAGAGAGCCCAGAAATAAATTCACACCTTTATAGTCAGTTAATATTCAACAGAGGAAGTAAGCATATGCAATAGGCTAAAGACAGTCTATTCAACAAATGGTATTGGGAAAATTAGACATATATGTGCAGAAAAATAATACCAGACCACCTTCTGACAACACACACAAGAATAAATTCAAAATGGATCAAAGACTTAAGTGTTAGACCTGAAACCATAAACATCCTTGAAGAAAACATAGGCAGCAAAATCTTGGACATAGCTCATAGCAATATTTGATCAGATATAATTCCCCAGGCAAGGGAAACAAAATAAAAAAATAAACAAATGGGACTACATCAAAATAAAAAGTTTTTACAGAGCAAAGGAAAACATCAACAAAATAAAAAGAAAACCCACACAATGAGAGAGCATATTCACTGATACATCTGATAAGGGGTTAATATCCAAAATCTACAAAGAACTTAGAAAACTCAACAACAAAAAAATCAAACAATCCAATTAAAAAATGGGTAAGGGACCTGAACAGACACTTCTCCAAAGAGGACATACAAATGTCCAATTGATTTATGAAAAGGGGTTCAATGTCACCAATCATCAGAGAAATGAAAATTAAAACCACAATGAGATATCATCTTACACCTGTCAGAATGGCTGTCATCAACAAATCAACAAACAACAAGTGCTGGCAAGTATGTGGACAAAGGGGAACCCTAGTACATTGTTGGTGGGGATGCACACTGGTGTGGCCACTGTGGAAAGTAGTATGGAGTTACTGCAAAAAATTAAAAATGGATCTGCCTTTTGACCCAGTGATCCCACTTCTGGGAATATATTCAAATGAACTGAAAACACAAATTCAAAAGAACATAAGCACCCTATGTTCATTGCAGCATTATTTACAATTGCCAAAATATGGAAGCAGCCCAAGTGTCCATCAGCAGATAAGTGCTAAAACGACTATGAGACATTTACATAATGGAATACTACTTGATCATAAAAAAGAAGAAATTTTATACTTTGCAACCGTATGGGCAGACCTGGAGAACATTATGCTCAGTTATATAAGCCAGACAAGGAAAGAAAGTACTATATGATTTTACTTATATGTGGAATCTAATCAACAAAGTAAACTAACAAGCAAAATAGAGACAGACTCTAGACGGAGAGCAGGATGACAGCTAAGAGGGAGGAGGGTAGAGAGTAGAGGGATTGAGCAAAAATGGAAAAAGAGCTCATGGGCACGGACAACAGTGTGGTGATTGCAGAGGGAGGGGGATGCAAGGGGACTAAATGGTAATGAAAAAATACCATAAAGTTTATTTTTAAAAGTGAAAGGAATTCCCAAAACATTTCAGCAGCATTTATCTTTAAACTTATAAGATTTAAGCTAGTTTTAGTTTCTTCTACTTTTCCATTCTTCTTATTGGTTTAATTTTTACTCAATTGTGTTATATTTTATTTTTTATGAATTCTGAAATTTTTTTCTTGTTGTTCACATAGAGCTGAACCCAACCCATTTTCACCCAACCACGCCCCTCACCTCACCCATCCCCACTTCCCGCCCTCAAACCTACCCCTTTGGTTTTGTCCATGTGTCCCTTATATATGTTCTTTAATGGCCCTTTCCCTATTTCCCCTATTATTGCTCTAGCCCCTCCTCTCTGGTTACTGTCAGTTTTTTCTTTATTTTAATATCTCTGGTTATATTTTGCTTGCTTGTTTGTTTTGTTCATTAGGTTCCACTTATAGGTGAGATGATATGGTATTTGTCTTTCAGTGCTCGGCTTATTTCACTCAGCATAATGCTTTCCAGTTCCCTCCATGCTGTCACGAAGAGTAGGAGTCCTTCATTTGCTATAGCAACAACAAAAATAAAGTACCTAGGAATATACCATACCAAGGAGGCAAAAGACCTGTACTTAGAAAACTATACAACACTGAAGAAAGAAATTAAGGGAGACACAAAAAAATGGAAGCATGTACTGTATTCTTGCATTGGAAGAATTAACATCATCAGAATGTCCATAATACCCAAAGCAATTTATAGATTCAATGTAATCACTATTAAAATGCCAATGACATATTTCACAGATATAGAACAAACATTTCAAAAATTTATATGGAACCATAAATGACCCCAAATAGCCACAGCAATTTTGAGAAAAAAGAACAAAGAGCAATCACAATACCTGATATCAAACTATATTACAAGTCCACTGTAATCAAAAGAGTATTGTACTGGCTTAAGAACAGACACATAGACCAATGGAACAGAATAGAGAGCCCAGAAATAAACCTAAGTTTTACAATCAATTAATATTTGAAAAAGGGGGCAGATACATAAAATGGAGTAAAAATAGCCTCTTCAGCAAATGGTATTGGGAGATCTGGACAGCTATATGCAAAAAAATGAAACTTGATCACCAACTTACACCATACACAAAAATATGTTATATTTTATAAACACAGCAGTGCTATTTTTTAAATCAATTTACAGCTCTCTAAATTCAAAGTTTAGAATATCAAATTAACTTCACTAGATTTAATAAAATCATAATTGACATTTATTGAGCATTTACAATATAACCAGTACTATCCTAAGTACTTTTACATATATTAACTTACTCGTCTTCGCAAAAAACTTATTAGACTACTATAATTGTTATCCAAATTTTATACTGAGGAAAGTGAAGCATATGGAGGTTATTTATTTTAGAAAACTAAACTGTTATATTTTAGAAAAGTTTTCAATGGTTTAACAAACAAGAAAAAAGCAAAAAAAAAAGTTTTTTATTCAACATCACTCACCCCATTATCTATGAGCCAATTAACCAATCTCTTTTCTAAGTCTTGTTTTTTTTAGCATGAAGATTTAGCTTTTTTTCTGTTCATAACTATGTGCCTTTTCCCCACTCTATTTTCTACCACCGTTTAAAGCACAGCTATGGTAAAGGCTTTCTACTGTATGGGTTATGTTTATTTACATGCACTAGTGTATGTGTGGTTATAAAAATTACCCTTTGCAAAATTTCCTTCACATAGCAACACCTAGAAGGCAAAGGGAACATAATAAATTACTCTTAAGCTTTACTACTTTAAGTGTTATGATACCAGGGGGGAAAAAAAGGCTCAACAAACATAGCAACCCAGCACCCACCCATGAACTTCACATTTCAGAGCTCATAATGGAAGAGATGTAATTACTATGGTTAATTGCTTCCTAGTAAAATGTCATTGAGAATGAGAACTCATTAATACATCATTTCAATCACTGGAGACACCAGGTGCTCTTACTCAGAGTCTGTTCTGTGGTATCAGGCCTGACATCTTTCTCAGGGTCACTGACCTCTTCAAAGGAGAAAATATAAACATCAATTTGCATATGGTGATTTGGAGTACATTCTCTACAGTTTTTCTAGAAAATTATTCAAATTATCCAGTCAAGCAAACTTCTGCATGATTCAGGGAGATCGCATGGAATTTCTGTTCAAAAGCCTAACCTTTATTCACTAAGCAGGTGTATTGAGTTTGATGAGTATAAACGTAGATGAGTAAAAAATACTCTCTAACTTCATTACTAATGTTATTTAGAATTTTTTGAAACTGATGATGCTAAAAGGAAAGCTGTTACATCAGGTTCATCTCACAGGTCATGTTTTTACACCAGAGAATTAAGTCAGACTTAGAGATTTAAATAGTTTAGTAAAAAGTCCTAAATGTATTCCACCAGTTCTTAATATCATCTCTTCTGCTCTCATGTACCCCATTCATATAATTCCCAAATCTCTAAACAATGGAGGTTGAAATGGAAATAAGAATAACAGTGATGAAAGTAATGAAGGATGAGAAGGAGAAGGGAAGGGAGTGGGGAGGAAGCAACAGCAGCTGGGAGTGGTGTGGACAGTGGTGAAGGTGATGCTGGTGGTGTGATGATGATAAAGGCAAGGGTGACAGAGAGGTGATGGGTGCCTTTTTGCATTAGCCACAGTGTGCACTTCCAGGCTCTTAACAAACATGGACACATTAAAAAGACAACCATTGGCACCAAAGAGAAAAGCTACATTGCTACATTCGATATTTCTTCATTTTATTTTTTTGTTTAGTTGTTATTTTTAGTAACCAGTCTCCATATCACCTTCCATGAAAGGCAATTCTAGCATTTTGAAACTTGCAGAGTTTTTTTTTTCTTTAACTAAATATCAAATGTTTGTGGGAAGGGATTTTCTCTCTAGAAGCATGAAATTGTCTCTTGCACAGAAGAAAGATTAGGTAACTTAGAAGAACACAAGCTTCCTCAGGAACAGGCTACTAAGAGCTAATAAACCAAACTACAATTTTCTATGAAGATTTTTCAGATGAAGACAATAATACATTTATTGACCAAAAGCTAACAAAATTTTTCTCTATGCTGAAGAGTTTCTTCCTGAAAAGTCTTTGTACTTTTGCACACAAATCAGTATTCATTAACATGGAAAATTGGTCTTAAAATGTTAAGTGAAAAAAATGAGGTTACGAAATAGAATGTACAGCATGATCATCAGAGATATGACATCAGTATACAGTTAACTCTGGGTTGTAGAACTGTAAATGATTTTGTGTTCTTGGGCTATTTTGTTTTTCTGTATTTTTATGTTGTTTTGCAGTGAGCATGTGATACTTCTGTGATTAAAAAAAACATATTTGTATGCCTATGCAAAAAAAGTATATTTTTTCTAGCTCTGGCTAGAATACTATTAATAAAACTATGAAAGGAATACTTAAGTAGAGAAAGCAATGAAACCTGAAAATACAGTCATGACCTCTCTGCTAGGCTGAACTTAGAGCAGCAGAAGAACTCTCAGGAAAAAGAAATAACATGAAGTGTTGATGAGGAAACATTTGTAAGGGTCAGGGAAAGAGGCGTGAAGGAGACAGCGTTCATTTTAGCTCAACAAATACTTATTTATCACCTGCTCTGCTCCAAGCATTGAGCTCAGAGCAAGAAAGAGAATAAGAACATACAGGGAACCAATAGTCCAACAGGAGAGAGAAATGGGAACATATAACATCAACATTGTGAGAAAGAAGAGTTATCTGCCAGCGTGGGTACTGGCTTCCATAAACTCCCAGAGAAGAAGCCTGGAAGAGGTGAGTGAGGGTAGTTTCTCAGAGACATAGATGTAAAGGGTAAGTGGAACTACAGGAGAGGAAGAGGAGAGAATATATGGTCCAGGAAAAAAATAGGAATGCCACTGACAAACACAGGCGAGTGAACAGCAAGGTGTGTTTGAGGAGAGCACACAGGGTGAGCATGGGTGTGTAGACAGAGCTAGAGTTATCAGCAAGGCAGCTGGGGCTGGTGGGGTTGGGGGGGCCCATTCTGGGATATCAGACTAGAAACGTTGGAACTTAACTAGTGGAGATGAAAACCCATTCCTACATTTTAAGCAAGTTGATAGTTCTGAACCCTGTGCTGAAAGAGGTTCCGCAAAAGGGGAAAGGTCTGTGTTTGGTCTTATCACAGGTGAGCAAGGGAGACACCCATGTTTTTACAAGAGTTGTGGCAAAGAGTGGATGATGTGTCTTGCTTAAGTCACCACATGGAGAGGGTGGCTCTTTTTCATAAACCATTTCAGGAACACAAAATGGTGGGGGCATCTTTGACCATTATTATTTTCTAAAAGAAATCAGGCACAGACTATATGAGTTTCCCTGGGCAGCCATTTCAGAATACCACAAACTGGGTGGCTTAAAACAACAGAAATATATTGTCTCACAATTCCAGACTCTACAAGCCTGAGAGGGCCATGCCTTCTAAAGACTGTAGGAAAGAATCTGTTCCATTCCTTTTCTGTTAGCTTCTGTCATAATAGGAGATCCTTGCAATTCCTTGGCTCCCAGCTACATCACTCTGATCTCTGCCTCCTGTGGTCACAGGGTGCCCTCCGGGTATGCCTCTGTCTTCACCTCTTCTTATAAGGACACCAGTCATCTCGGATTAAGACCCACCCTAATGATCTCATCTTACCTTGATTACATCAGCAGACCCTATTTCCAAATAAGACCAAGTTCATGAATACTGGAAGTTAAGCTTTCAACCTATCTTTTGGAGGGCCACAATCCAACCTATAACATAAACCCTTCAACTTCCCATTCTTTATCTCATGAATGATTATGGCTATTTATTCCCCCTAAAACTAGCTAGCTATAGAGTGGAAGAATTTTTCTGTTCAGATAATTGGCAGAGGCTTCTCTTCTTACAAAGTAACCCCAAGTATAAATCACATATCCTGCAATGTGCTTACCCCCCTACAAAACCTAAAGCAGAGCCACTCCACCAAGACGCTCTAATCTTCAGATCCAGGTGCTTTCCTACTGCAAAAGGATGAATAAAATCAATATCCTTACTTGTACAGTGTTTGTCTTTGACAGTAATGTGTTGTGGTCAAATTCTCTTATGTGTTTTGACTAACAACCAACAGGGGCCAAGGCAGAGAGGGCTGATAGTAGATGCTTGACAGTACATGCTATGTAGACATCGTGATGCTCAGCCAAGATGCCTCTGCCGGACCCCTGCACTCATACCCTCCCTGTTGAGCACGTCAGCTGCTGACAGATCCCAGGCTGAGACAAGTCTCTAGCTGGAAGCTGCCTCAGCTTATTCACTGTTTTTACTCTGTAGACTAGACATGTGGGACAGGGTAATATATATGTGGTTTCTCACTTCTAACTATAGTTATTTTCTTTTCCCACCCTCCAGAGAATGCAAAAAAGGATCCAGGCCTGGAGTTGTCTTTCTTGTGTGCTTTTGTGTTGCAGCAAGTAGTTGATAGGTACCCAGGAGATAACCCTTCCTTCCCCATCCTGCCTTTCATGTACAAGACCTGTGTCTCATTAAAGTGATTAGGCTGAATGGTCCCAGAGCAATGGAGTGGGTTCGGCAGAGCATATGAAAGCAGCCATATCAAAAGCAACTGGTATCTCTTTCCAAAAGAACCTAGAAGGTAGACGAGGTTTTGCAGCCCCTTAGAAAGAAATACCAGAATTTGATTGAGGTACTGGAGAAACAGACCAATAAGAGAGGTGGCTGTTGGAACAGTGATCAGAGATGGCATGCCAGTGCTTGAGAGAGAAGCAATAATACCTCCCACCTCCAAATGGACCACATAAGTTTGAACAATGAGGATCTTAGTCATCATAATTATGGACTATAGACCACAGATCCTTTCACCATCTCCACTCCCCTGAGCCTTGTGCACCTGCATGGAGATGGAGCAGCCTTCCAAATGGGACTGAGAGCTCATTTTTCACCCTCTAGAGAGGTAAAGCTCAAAGTCAAAATAAATTTCATTTATGAAAACAAGTTATTTCTTGCCCTCCAAGAGTATGGATCAATTTTTTAATTATTATATAGATAAATGCCAGCCAGCCAGCCAGTATATAAATAAGACAGCTCCCAAATGCTGACTTGAGTAGCAGTGTGTCCCCAGGCTTCAGCCAAAAGATCATGATTAAAGCCCTCTGGAAATTTCCATTTCTGGGAACCATAGAGGGCCACTGTTCCCAATGCTCTGCAAATGAAAATGCCTTCCCTCTCTTCCTTGTTCCTCATGTGTTTTATGAACAGGAAATTAAACTGCTGTCTCTGAGTCTAAGCTAAACTAAGCCCAGTTACACAAGGAGAAGTTCAGTGGGTCTTCCTGCCCCCGTGGAGAATAGAAAGAAGGAGGAGAGTGTCCTTCCTTTCAGAAATTCCCCTCAGTTGTATCTCAGAATATTACGAGAAGACAGACTCTCAGATGCATCTGGCAACAACAAGCCAACAAGCACATGTCAGGGAGAAATGCTGGCTGGCTGCTGGTAATCATCCGTTTACTGGTCCTTGTGGGGTATGGGGGGATTGTCCTTTGGTGGAGCTCTGTGTCATCTACCTTCCATTTCATTGGGCAGCATCTTAGGACAACTCCCATAATTTCCCATCACTCTCAGTTATAAGAGTCATTTGAATCATTTAGACTCACTTTTCCTGCCCAACACAAATAAAAATCCAACCTCACATGCAATGTAAAGCCTTTTCCTCCTCCCATTCAGGCGAACCTATAGCTTAGACAGAGAGAGAGCCTGGCCTGTTTCTTTATTCCCTCTCCCCACATTCCATCTCTCTCTACCTGGTCTTTCTTCCTCTACCAGAGTTGGGGATCAGGATAAAGCATGAGAGAAGGGGGACTAGTGCTGTTTCCCTTCACTAGCAACACCATTGGTGTGACAGGTATTTGACACAGGAGCTACATGTAGGTTTGGGGGTGATCCCATGTAGTCCATGACACATGACTCCTGGACTAGAGGGTGAGCTCTTTGCTGACTTTCTGTAACCTTTCTCTCCTCATCTCTTGCCCCTTTATACACTCCATAGATTTTCATAGCTGAGAATCCTCCACTGGAAGGCCACCCTCTTCAGTCCATGTTCTACTGTATCCACTTTCTCCATAAGACACTGACCAGTACTCCGCAGGCCAAGTGCTATAAACTCAGGCAGGTCCATAGTCCCAACATCATAGACAGCTCCTACCTTCCCGCACCTTCAAATTTCCCCTGTTCACCATGCCTTCTCACTTCCAGGCACTTGTACCAAGTTCTCCCAAGAACTTCCCACTGTGCTCTATGCAAGGGGCAGCCCCAAAGTGTGTCTACAGCTTCAGCTGCTTAACATCAAACTCAGGAGTGGGCTGCCAGGCTTTCTTCTCTCTTGCCTCAAGAAGGGAAAGAGGGTACAACCCAATCCTCCTCCATGGAAGGGAGAGAAAACATCCACTACTTTCACTCAGAAGACTATCTACCATTAAAAATCCCAGCAAGAACCTTCTCTTGCATTATAATTGTCTGTTTTTATAAACTGATGAGAGGGTTTGGGGGCACAGAAATGGAGAATGGGCAGAATCCGAGGATGTCCTGGCCACCTCTAAGTAAGCCTTGTCTAGGTCTTGCAGCTCCTTGGAGAGCTCTTAAGAGTTAAGATTGTGAGAGTAATTAGGTCATGTTGTTTTCAGCATTGAAGCTCTGTAGAAACTTTGAAACAATGAGATAAGTTTTGTATGTGATTCTGCTACATAGCAGAATGCTCCCAATCCTCCAAAACCCCACCCCAGCCCCCAGCCCCCAGCCCCCAGCCCCTCTGAGAAGCCTTTTTGCTCTGACAACAGTGGCCCTCACAGAGAGCTCCTGTTCTGGAACATCCAATGCACTTAATGTCAGAACAACACATTCTTATAAGTAAATATATTCTGTCTCATGTTGGTCTCTTCTTTCCCCAGGTCAGTCCCAATTGCATGCAGACTATTTGAAGATAGAGACTATGCTTTATACTTATTTTGTATCCCCTATGGCTTTTACTACTTTGCTGCCAACATAAAGGTACTCGATACATATTTGAAGTGAGTTGAATTGAATTTTCAATGAGACATACGCTGGATGGAGAGCCTCAATATGGTTAGGGGTGCAGTGCACACAGCAGAAAGAGAGATTGCAGACAAAGTTTCTTTCTGATATTTGGGTGTTGTAAAATTGAACAGAGACTTTGTAAAGATAACATATGCTGCTGTTCCTTGGAGTTGGATGATATTTACACAACTCTGGGAATAATAACCTGGGCTCAAGATCCAATGTAGAGAATCCATTTGCATAGGCAACCCCAGGGCATTAAGACTCTGAAAATGGAATGAAAGAAGAAGCAAGAATTTGGGCTCCTTCCCCTCATCGGCTTAAATGTCCTCCTACCCTGAAGGTTTGGTGGCTAGAAAGGAGTGGTAGAGTCACAGATATGGCAAGAAATTCCTGTGGAAGCAGGTTCAGTGGGTTAGATGGACATGACCCCCTTCTCTTCCTCTCTTTTCCTCCTCTTCCTCCTTCTTCTTTTATATCTTTCTCTCACACACACACCATGCACATACAGAGGCATACACACATGCAGTGAATCAGGAAGGAGTTCCTGGCCAAGATGGAAGTAAACAATAGGGACTGAGCTAGTTCCTAATTCTGCTCTTCCCTACCTTTGCACATGTTCTCCATGAACAAGGAATCTTTTCAAGAAAGATTGTAAAACTACCTAGCACCCCCCTAGTGCACTTTAATACATATAACTGTAATGTGTCCATCTTGGATAAGAAAGGAAGAACCCAAGGCCTTGGAATCCACCAGATTCAGAATTACTTACATTAAAATATAACACCCAAAATGACATGACTGCAATCCCATAGGCTAGAGCAGGAAATCCAGATTTAATGCACTGCACCCCCACGCTCTCCTGTATGGCTATGGAACACTAAAGTGTGCACTCTTACTTGCTTTTAAAGCTGGTATAGTTAGGGGTCCTGAGCCTCACCAGCATCCACCTCCTCCCTTGAATGCAGAAGTCAGGCCCCAGGCCTTTATCTGTATCTCATCTGCTTCTCTGCTCTTCTACCCCTGCAAGATGACAGCGGCCCTGCTCTCCTAGACTTGTGGGATCAGAAGGTCCTCCTACCATTGCCAATCAGGTTTCTCCCATGAACACCCTTCCCAAACCTCTCCCAGGAACTCAAAAGTTATTTGGAGGTGATAATAATACAGCATAAAAGTGAAAATAATTTATTTCCAGTTGTAGATCATTAATATTTGACTTGTCATTTTTAGGTAGCAGCTAAAAGAAGTAGGATCAGAAAAAAGGTTTTGGAATCTTTCCTCAGTCTCTTTGAGTCCAGTTAACATCCTGCAATCCTACTAAAAAGGGCACTAAGTGTCAAATTTTAACTGTAGTCAGTGGAGATATTTGGTGCACATGAGTTGTATCTCTGCTTGGTCCTGTGACTAATGGCATTGTGTTCTCAATGTAATAATTCTTTTTATGTGACAAGGAGTTGGAGAAAGAGATGCTGAGCAAAGGAGTCCATATATTCCCCATAACTCGAATTACTACAATGAATTGCTACATTACTCACCTTTGCACTGGGCATTAATCACAAAAACAAAAACTGCAGAGCCAAGGAGTTAGAGAGGATGTGCTGCTTCAACCAGCACCCAGTACCAAGTGTATGCAGCAGTCATGAAGGTCTGCAAAGCTCCTCTTTCTCATTTGCTTTTAAACCACTGGTACAGTGGCTTGTGAGGGAAAGTCACAGCTGAGATTAAGACAGAGCCAGACCCTTAGTCATTTTTGAGGGCCATCTGCCTGCAAAGAGCTTTCCAGATCCTCCTCAGGGTCCTAGTACTTGCAATTCAGTGTACCTGTACAGTTTCATGCTTGATTTTGTCAAACTTCTAAGAACTGAAAGTATTAAAAACATCCAAATTATGGAATATTATATATCTGGAAAAAAGATTAAAATTATTTTATGTCACAGAAAAAGGTAAATTATTAAGCTGGTCTTATTTTTGTTTTGTTTTATTTATCTTTTAAAAACAATTTTATTGTGATATAATTTATATACCTTAAAATATACTCATTTTCTCTGCAGAATTCAATTACTTTTAGTAAATTTTCCAAATTGTTTAACCATCACCATAATCCAGTTTTAGGACATTTCCATAACCCCAGCAAGATTCTTCAGAACATCTGCAGTCACTTCCAGTTGTCACTCCCAGACCCAGGCAATCCCAGAATTTCCCCCAAAAGTACTTCCTTTCTTCTATTGCCTCTGCACACTCTCCAGTTTCTAGCAGAATCTTGGGCTTTAAAAATAAACACCTGAAATTCTTTATGGGTTATTTCACATTTCAACTTGCCACTCATCTAAGATATTGAAAATCAACCTGGTCAAATGCTTGAATGATGAAAAAGAAAGGAGAAAATAAACAAAGGAAGAGTGTTTAGATTGGTGCATGCCTGTGGGGATAAAATTAGTGGAAAATGAAAGGGCACTTTGACTTCTTAATCTATATGCTTGTGGGTTAATTTTGAACTTAAAAAATAAAGACTATAAAAGATGATTTTTTACTAAGAATAAAAATACTTCCTGTTTCTTTCTGTTGAAATAGCCAGGCAAGTGAGTATTCTATTATTTTTTTCATACCATTGCTGAGTATTTTTCTAGGAAATACTTACCCACAAGAATTAAAAATACAAAACAAAACAAAAAAACCCTGTAAGCCCAATGGAAAATCATAGAAGAATTTGAAATTTCCAAATTAAATTTAAAAAGTCTTCAAAAATTAAAGAAATCTCTATATGCTTATCATAGCTATGGAAGAATATGAGTTTTGGAATTTCATTTGTTGTTGAAAAGGTCCATTTCACCAAAGTTTGCTGGTAATAGTGCTTGATCACCACCTTCATTGCATGGCAAATCCTGAGAACTTGTCATGCACCAGGAACTATTTAAAGCCCTTACATACTAGTTTATTTAATCCTTTCAATACACATAAGAGGTGGTTATTTTAATCATTATCATTTTGCAGTTAAAAAAGAATTGTAATTAACCTTGGAGAAGTGTGTGTTCAAGTCCTTTGCCCATTTTTTAATTGGGTTGCTTGTCTTCTTAGAGTATAATCGTGTAAGTTCTTTATATATTTTGGAGATTAAGCCTTTATCAGAGGTATCGTTGGCAAATATGTTTTCCCATACAGTTGATTCTCTTTTTATTTTGATACTGTTTTCTTTAGCAGTGCAGAAGCTTTT